>OU342541.1:1827500-2077500 GCA_910589475.2 Bembecia ichneumoniformis
CCCGTCTGGCGGCAGTAACCACCCCCTTACAGAAGACCACCGTGAAATAACAGCACGTGTGCTGTTGTGTTTCAGTGAGTGAGCCCATTTTCCTATCCCCCTACTAATCCCTTATCGTTAATCCTAATGCAGTCGGCAGCGTACTCGCAGCAGCTTTGGCGTTGCTTGTGTTTTAGGCGACGGTAGCCACCTACCATCAAGTGGACCGTCAGCCTGTCTGCCGACCTTAACATAAAAAAAAGAGAACACATTACAATGAACTACTACGAGTTGGTGTAAAGTATGAAATAAAATAGAAACTCACCAGACGCAACGAGTACATAACGTCTGTTGTCTGAAAGCTCACCGAGAAAAGTGCATTTGTTTTCAGGCTCCGTAACAAGATGAAGACAAACATAAAACGTAACGAGTGTTCTGTTGTCAGCTCCTGTTGTTATAATTGTGTTGATATTGTGTACTGTTTGTACAAAATACTGTACAATTATTATATACTAGCAGCCCGCCCCCGGCTTCGCTCGGCGTGCAATTTTTATATACCCTAAAACATTCCCCGTATATCCCTCTTTCCATTAGCGAAAACCGAATTAAAATCGGTCTACCCGTTCACGCGTGATGCCGTGACCAGGAGAAATGGGGATTCATTTTTATATATAAGACTAGCGACCCGCCCCCGGCTTCGTCCGGCGCGCAATTTTTATATATATAAACATTACCCGTTTATCTCTCTTTCCATTGGCGAAAACCTAATTAAAATCGGTAAACCCGTTCACGCGTGATGCCGTGACCAAGGGAAATGGGGATTCATTTTTATATAATAGATAGATTTGGGATTAAAAAAAGGAGAGGGTACGATATTATTTTATAATAACATTGATTTCAATAATAAAATAAAGTCAGCGTAGAATGTTTTACCAAAAACCTGTATCCCGCGCCAACGAAATTTCAATAAATGGTCAATAGAGGTATAAAGTTGATGATAGGCTTTTATCCATCTATTAATTAATTATTCAGCACTCCTAATTATAATATTTTATCATCTTATTAAAATTAATTTTTGAATTATTCATGCTCGCTTGAATGCAAGCACAGTGTTTAATATGGATTAAAAATATTTTGTGCTGCCCATTTTTAATAGCACGATTTACTGTAAAATGATATTGTGTAACATTAGCGATCCGCCCTTAAATTCTTTTTTTTTATATTAAGATCGGCAGACAGGCTGACGATGCACTTGATGGTAGGTGGCTAAGTCTTCTTTAACACAAACAACGCCATACCCGCTGCAAATACGCTACCGACTACAGTAGGATTAAGTATGAGGGATTAGGAGGGGATAGGGGAATGGGCTCTGGCATCTCTTACTCACTCACCAAAACACAACAGCACACGTGCTTTTATTTCACGGTGATCTTCTGTAAGGGTTACTCCCCCCTCCCTCCCAAAGTGTGCCAGGACCTTGTCGTGGTGGGGGGGCTTACCCCTTTTTTTTCCTAGGAGAAATGTGGGGGTCACCAGTGCTCCACGCTATGCTCAAGGTCATAGCGGCACTGGCACTACCCACTAAAACTCCCCGGTGTCTCCTTGCCTTTCAAGAGGGATGGATCGGGCTCTGCCGAGGCAACAACTCCGATCCACCCCAGGGCAGCCTAAGCCATTGCTGGCTAGACTAACTCCAATGGGGGATTGCCCGGAGACACCGGAGCAATCCCCAGACGGGGGGGAACCTTGTGCATGCACACACAGCTAGCCAGCCATGTGCGCAGGTCCCCTAGAACATTTGAAAACGGGCTTGATATAACTGCCTTCTCCTGCGCAATTTGGGTCAGAAGTTATCAGGGCTTACCCTAGGCAATTTGGGCGGTTGCAGGGGTCGGCGCTTGTTTCCCTCACCGGCCTTTGCTCGACCGATCGGATTGGTTTTGGGGACCAATAAGGCACACACGAAATGGGCTCCGAGCGGGCTCCGTTAGCGGAGCTCGTGGCGGAGAGTCATTTTGGAGGTTCCAACTTTCCCTTGGAGCTTCATCGGTCACCACTCGCGCGGGCCGAGAATTGTGCTCAGCCCGAACGGTTGTTGGCTGGTGAGAGATGACACCCCCGGTTCTTGTTCGTCGGATCGAGGAATGGTACTCGGTTCTGCGCATGCCGTAGAGATGAGCGGCCACATGAGCGAAGGTTATCCGAGAGTTTCAGGTGGAAGCGACCTCCGACTCAGCGGATGGTTGTGCCGCGGAGAAGAGGTGAAGGGTTGATTCAACTACGAATCCCCCCGCTAACTGCTCGCAGCGACAGTTGAGATGAATATGGGCGGCTTGTGCCGCTTCGCTCGGGGGCGGTGGACGTGGGGCCGTCCGCCGTCCGTACAACACCGGGCAGTGAAGAGTGGCGGCCTGCAGATGTTCCAGAGGGTCACCGCAGGAGGAGTTTTTACACGGCTTGCCGTGTCAGACGCGGGTCCGCAAGGACAATGCGGTGCATGGGGCCTGAAGATAAGGCCTGGCTGTGACTCCAGGTCTCATGATCACCGCTGATGGTAGAACATGGAGGGATTTTAGTGGGTAGGACCGGCGGGGCGATTCGTTCCGTCGGGTGAGTCCCACACCACCCCGGGATGGTCGACGAGGGATAGTCCGTAAATGTGATTTCCCCTTCTAAAAAAAGGGGGTTAGTTACTTCCGCCAGACGGGCCGCCCAAATGACTGCGAAATACAGTGTGCCCTGCCACTACTTTCCAGATCCAGACCAGAGCCAACTTTGAAAAGTTGTTCCTGCCGGGAATCGAACCCGGAAACCCTAGAACAGAGCGTTAAGGCAAGCACCCTAACTACTCATCCAACGGGCTTCTCAACGGATACACACGTACCTTCTTCTTTTATCGCTCTTTTCATTAGTGAAAACCGGATCAAAATCTTTTATGTAGTTTATTGATATAAGAACTTATTGATATAAGGGTTATTCATTTGGCTTAGAGGCACTTATATATCAGGGTGAACACTTTGTTGAAACACTGAACTGCTGAACATTCTCTGCTGAAACACTGAACACAGGTCATGATTTCAGTTCCGTCCCTGTTGGTAACTCAACTCTATTTGACACGTTCATCAGAGAAAAACCTGATAATAAATCCTACCGGACGGAGGGATTACCTCTGTAATAAAATTCCCTGATAATTTCTGACTACTAGTTATTTACTACGAAAAAAAAGTTTATCGTGAAAATCGCTTGTATTTTAAACGTTTCCATTAAATCCGATTCAATTTAAACCGTCATTTTAAACCGCAAACCACGAACGATTATTTCTGTTTTATTATCCATTATATCATTCTATTTTATAAATACACGATGGTTGCCGATTATCTTAACCATATTATGCATTATTAAAATGGTTATCTTACAAAGCTCTCAACTATTTGAGAGATGTATAAATCATTTAAATGTCACCAAACTATATTAAAAATAAAGTATTTGTTCGCATAGATACATGTACAAAGATTTTTAAATCGCACTAGCAGATCCTCATCCTCGAGATAAAATTTGTTTTTGCTCAAGTGGATGAAAAAAATTTTAGTTTTAAATTTAGCCACCATATTTAGGCAGTTTTTTAGGATTCTATCCGTACTTATGGTTATCAGTGAAACTGTATTAATAGAAGCCCTTGTAGGTTTCGATATCTTTATTATAAGTAATCTATAAAATTAAAAAGAGTGAAGTAAAAACGGAGTGAAGTAAAAACTGTAGAAACTACAGTTCGGTCAATTCGTTCGATAAATTGTTGTACAAATTTCAACTTTATTCAGAGATTATTAAAGCTTAAAATCGAGTGCAAGTCGGTCTGGGCCAAGTCGGTCGCGACACAGATCTGTGTCGGGACATACAAGCATAGTTCCATAGATCTATGCCAAAAAATACGGGGACATACGAGGGGTTAAAGGTGAAAATTTAAATTTTTAAAATCAGTGAAGTTCCTCCTCGTTCCACCTAATTGATTTTGGTAAGGTTTTCAGTAATGGAAAAGGCGACAAACGAGGCTTATGTAAATATAAGCCTCGTATATTGTTTTTAGAAACAATATATCCGTGCGATCGGGGGCGGGTCGCCAATTAAGTAGTGGCAGGGCACACTGCGTTTCCCCCCCTAGGTGGGCCATGACCTTGTCGTGGTGGGGGGGCTTACCCTTGGCAATCCGGGCGGTTGCAGGGGTCGGTGGGGTCACCGGCCTTTGCTCGACCGATCGGATTGGTTTTGGGGACAAAGAAGGCCCACACCGAGGTGGGCTCCGAGCGAGCTCCGCTCAGCGGAGCTCGTGGCGGAGCTGCAATTTGGAGGCTCCAACCTTCCGTTGGAGCTTCACCGGTCATCGCTCGCGCGGGCCGAGAATCCGTACTCGGCCCGCGCGATTGGTGGCCGGTGAGAGAGAGGGCACCCCGGTCCTTGTTCGTCAGACCGAGGTATGGGACTCGGTACTGCGGATGAGGATCAGCGGGTGAGTCGCAGCGAGTGCATTCTCTTGGACGGCTCTGGCGCTCAGTGGTAGTCGGGCAACTTACGCGAAGACGGAGCTCATGCGACTGGGAAGGACCAACTGGCATAGTACCTCCAATCGTGGCATGTGGGGGGTGTGGAACACCCGGTGGGCGGGCACCGGCTTAGTACTACCGTCCGGAAGAGTGAAGACCCGGCCTTGCCACCCGGCTTAGTAGCTCTTCCGCGACGACAACACGAGGTGGAGCCCGTCTCGGGCTGCCGCGATTGTTGGGGAAATGTCAGGGGGACACCCCTATGGGCCGCCCACCCATAATGTCGTATGAGATGAGCGGCCACACGAGCGGGGGTCGTCCGGGGGATGAAGGTGGAAGCGGCCTCCGACTCCGCGGATGGTTGTGCCGCGGAGAAGAGGTAAGGGGTTGATTCGGTTACGAATCCCCTCGCTGACTGCTCGCTGCGACTGATGAGAGAAACTTGGGCGGCTGTAGCCGTTTTGTTCGGGGGCGGCGGACGCGGGGAGGTCCGCCGCCCGCACAACACCGGGCAGTGTAGGTGTGGTGGCCTGCAGATGTTCCAGCGGGCCACCACAGGAGGAGTTTTTTACACGGCTTGCCGTGTAAAAACAGGGGCGAGTCCGCAAGGACATGGCGGTGCGTGGGGCCCGGGGATAGGGCCTGGCTGTGACTCCGGGTCCCATTATCGCTGCCGATGGTGGAACATGGAGGCGGTTTTAGTGGAGTAGGACCGGCGGGGCGATTCGTTCCGTCGGGTGAATCCCACACACCCCCTCGTCGATCGTCCCCGTCGACGAGGGATAGTGCGTAAATGCATTTCCCCTCCTTAAAAAAAAAAAAAAAAAAAAAAAAAAGGGCACACTGCGTTTCGCAGTCACTTGGGCGGCCCTTCTGGCGGCAGTAACCACCCCCTTACAGAAAACCACGTGTGCTGTTGTGTTTCGGTGAGTGAGTAAGGGATGCCAGAGTCCATTTCCCTATCCAATCCCTTATCCTTAATCCTACTGTTAGTCGGCGCCGCACTTGCAGCAGCTTTGGCGTTGCTTGTGTTATAGGCGACGGTAGCCACCTACCATCAAGTGGACCGTCAGCCTGTCTGCCGATCATAAGAACGCCAAGAAATTACAGAATAATAGATATCCGAGCCTATCCTTCTACATTCAGTCCCTTCTCTCTATCTTATTTCCAATTCATCTAAAAAGGTACATAAATCATGGTGTTGCATAAATATTAGAGGTGATCCTTTAAAACTCGATGAGTAATCATCATAATCATCTCAGTCACAGGACGTCCACTACTGGGCAAAGGACCGATCAGAAGTAGCCTGGATCCACCGTCGACCCGCGGTCCTTATCAGGTCGTCTGTCCTACCTCATGGGTGGACGTTCTACGCTGCGCTTGCCGGTCCGTGGCCTTCGCTAGAGAACCTTCCGGCCCCAGCGGCCCTCGGCTCTCTGTACTATGTGTCCTACCCACTGCCACCTCAACATACTAATCAGCCGGGTTATGTCGGAAACATTCGTTCGTCTACGAAACTCCTCATTCTTGGTTCACTCTCCATTGCTCCCGAGCATAGCACTCTCCCTTGCTCATTGAGCAACGTTGAGCTTTTTTTTATATTAAAAGCAATATATATTATATTTTTTATATCATTAATAATTTTTTATATTATTCATTATTCGCATATTTAAAGGTTACGTTTCAGGGCCTGACAACACACATTTGTCGAAAAGTTTTGTTTTAAGGAACTGAGGAATTTTTAGACCAAAAAACGTCTCGGAGCTTCCCGAACGCTGCCCATCCGAGCAAGAGTCGATGGGTATCAAAGATTAAATTAAGTAGCGAATTTATCTGATAAAAAGTTATCAATGTTATTCAAATTTGAAACATCTTAATTAAAACATTTCTTTGACGGGCCCCGTTGAAATTTTCCGTTAAAAAAAAGAGTCCTATTTTTAATCGTTAATTACGTAGTTCATTACCGAGGACAGACTACATCAATCTTACCTGTTTGTCTTTAAATTTCATTAAGTGTTGTGCCTATTTTTTAAACCTTTTTTCATTAGTATTACCTTTTTTGAACTCAAATTAATTTATTCTGAAAGTTGGAATGCTTTCTAGTTTTAAATTACCTAAGCGTTTTAAATGATTGGCTGCTGTTTATAAACAAACCCCAACAGTCATGAAAAATCTAAATGCTACTGATATTGTAAATTAGGTAAGTTATGGTATGGGGTTAATAAGTTTATGGGGTGATCCATCCTCCCAACGCATTATTTTCATGTAAATATAGTCAACAGGCTGTTATTTACCTTTTACAGTGGGGTCTCGCTATGTGCCGAAGTCTTGAATGAGTATAGATCTTTATAAAAATCAGTTGCTGTTTTTATTATTTCTGACCTGGAATATGTTCTTGTATTTTTTGAAGAGTTCTTCTGTAAGCAAGGGTTCCACTTTTTTGACGTTCTCAATTCCAATTGACCTTTCTTCACACTTCCTGACTCGCTTAAGCATCTTTCAATAGTAGATAGTCTAAATTCTTGATATTCTTTCTTGATAATCTTATGAGTGCTTTTGTATAAATAACTTTTCTCTTTCCTCTCTTCAAGTGTTAGTTGTTTTTTATTTGTTAATTCGTTTCTTCTGTTTATGAGCATTCTTGTTTTTTCTGAAATAATAAGTTGTCTTTTTTGTTTCTTATGATTCTTCACTGTTGATTTGAAACTCTCATCGATAGCTCTTTTGATTTTTCCATAATACGACTCTACATCATCTTTGTCCTCTAGTTTTAAGTTTGAACAGTGTAATTCTAAGGCTTGTCCTAGGTGTTGCTGTTCGTCTGCAGTAGTCAGGGTGAACTTTTTGTTTTTATATTTGGCTCTCGATTTTTTAATATTTGTTAGCGTAATAGTGCCTCTCACGAGTCTATGATCGCTTGGGAAGGTAAATTTATGTATCACTTCAATGTTCGTGAATTTTTCTTTTATGTTCGATAAGATATAGTCTATCTGGCTTTTTTTGTTTTTAGGCGATATCCATGTCCATAAATTCTTTGCATTTTTGTGAAATAAGCTATTGATTACGAACAGATTATTTTCCCAGCAAAACTCTAGTAAAGTTTCACCTCTTTTATCTCTTTTTTCGAAGCATGAATTACCAAGTATTCTGTCCTCACCCCTTAACTTGCAGCCAACTCTGGCATTGAAATCACCTGTAATAATAATATTTTTACCACACTTTAAAAGGCACTCTTGTAATTGATTATAGAAAACCTTTATTTCCAGTTCCTTTGCGTCTGAGGTGGGGGCATAAACTTGAATAATAGATAAGCTTGTTCAGGTGTAACAGACAGATCCTTTCAGAGATTGCAATAAAGCTTTCTATATTTTCTTTGAGGTGTTTTTTTTATAAGGAAACCTACACCATGAAGCCCCTTTGTCTCTCCAAAGTAACAGAATATGTGATCTTCATCTTCCTCTATGTTATATCCTGTTCGTCTGATCTCTACCAAACCAATTATATCATATTTAATAGTGGATATAGCCTGTTTGAATTCCAGTAGTCTTTCGTGTGATAATAAGGATCGTGCATTATATGTGCATCTTCTGGATGAGCTCGCCCCATCATCGGCCTCATCTTTCCTACATGGATAGATATTGGCCAAGAGCAAACTCTTTTTAAAAAAAAATATTATTAAATATATTTTCTTAAGAAAAATACCTAAGCAGATATGTACGTACATTCCTGAGTACTGAAGTAATGTATCAGGAATATAGCATTTAATATTGTAACACAAACCTTAACAGACCGCATAATCATTTACTGTACGCATTACAATCTCGATATCCTTGGATGGACTTAATTCCCACCAGTCAATTATCACGACCGGAAGTAATCCAACGGGGGTGCGGGGAAAAGCAAGCGGAGGGGTGTAGGTCAGAGCCCGAGGGATTTCAGGGTACTCATGTATGCGGAAAGAAGCAACGAATGAAAAACGACCCTCAATTAGACACAATGTTAGATATTTTTTATTGTGTTTCCATCAGTAAGAAAAAAATGTGGGATTTTTCTATAATATTCTCTAATACAAGTACTTATCCACTGAGCAATAATAATTATTTGCAATTATATTGGCTTCTCTTGAGAAAATTATTACATCTTGATTATATCATATAATCAAGATATCATCAATATGCTGGTATAACTATCTGTATACCAAACAACGGTTAGGATGCATCGAGCGTATACCGTGTACTTTTTTCAGTAGCACCGAGTTTGAATTCTATTTACTAATGGTAGCCACACACGCAACAATATAATTGCGTCTAGACTTGCGCAATTATTTAGCAATTATTTGGCGGCCCGTTGGATGAGTGGCAAGAGTGCTTGCCTAACGTCTCAGGGGTCCCGGGTTCGATTCCCGGCGGGGTCAAGTTTGAAAATTTTAGTGTAATTTTCAAAATTGACTCTGGTCTGTTTTGGTGAGTGAGTAAGGGATGCCAGAGCCCATTTCCTTATCCCCTCCTAATCCCTTATCCAATCCTACTGTGGTCGGCAGCGCATTTGCAGCAGCTGTGGCGTTGCTTTAGTTAATAGGCGACGGTAGTCACCTACCATCAAGTGGACCGTCAGCCTGTCTGTCGACCTTAACTAAAAAAAAAACAAAAAAAATCCCAAATGACCAAAGACGTCCAGGTGAGCGTCCAGGTATATTACGCGATCGATCGCTTTGGTAATAGTTAGCTTAATATTTGCTACTAAAAACCAGGAACTAATGTGGTGTAGACTGAGTTATTGCTTACAATAATTGTAAGTTATTGTAAACAGCTGTTTTGCCAAACAGCTTTTGGCTCATTTTTATACATATTAATAAAATCCTCCGAAATCTCTCGAACTACATATCTTCGCTCATTAGACATTTTGGCGCGAAACTGACCCCAGAACGTGCGTACAAGATGGCAGCTTGTATATTATCACTAAAATTTTAACATGGTACTATACACATTCAAGTAACCTTGCACAAACTCAGACTTTTCGGAATCTAAAATCGAAACTTTTGCGCAAATCTAGAAATTTGCGCAATATCTTCCAATTAGAACTTGTGCAAGTCTAGACTTGCGCAATTATATCGTTACGCGTGTGGCTACCGTAAGTAAAGTCGTTATTCTTCGCAATAACGAATCAACTAACTTGTCGCGCGGCGGTAGTTTACTCACCGCAAAACAAGACTGAACAGTCAGTGGTGGAGTGAAGTCAGTTGCTGGAAATTTATTTAAAAAAAAACTGACCATGTGGCTTTTAGACCAATGTTTTTATGACATTAAAGAATACTTTGACATTTAATTATATTTTACAATTTATTATGACATTTTTTCTTTTTTTTTTTGTTTCTATTGTTTTATAAATTTTAATTGACTATTCATGTTATTTTACACGCCAGACGTGGCAGTACATGTGGATGCATATTTAAACCAACAAGAACTGGTTCACAGTAACCCATGTTACTTGTAAATAAATTATTTGAATTTGAATTGCTTATTAGCAATGCAACACTTCACTCCACCACTATATTTAATTTAATTACATATATATAATTTTAAACGTAACTGCTAAAAACTTAAGCCTATTTAACAACCGAAACAGTATAGGCTCATGATACACCTCTCAGAAGCATTTTACGATTTATCGCACGAGAAGAAATGTTTGACGAAATTTGCACCTGGCTCGTGTACCATCTGTGGAAACTGTAGAACCAAAGACTTTAATCTAATCTAACCACTAAATCAGAGACACGATCGCTCGTCTTCCGTTCGTTTTTATTTAAAAAAATTGTTTTTTAAGTATATTTGAACGAAAGTATACTTAAAAAATAAGTTTAAGTTAAGAATTTATAACAGCCGGAAGGATGATGATATAGGGGACAAATTAATCACATAATAATGTCAGAGCTGTCGCAAAATGATCTACGCCAACTGTAACCGAAATATATAATAATAATTAATGTCAGGTATAGTATGTTACGTATTAAATGCAAACTTAGTTCCTTTGTAAATCTGCTAGTTGTTTTTTTTTTCAATCGGAGTTCGTTAGATAGGTTGACGGTCACTTGATGACAGGCGACTACTGTCGCCTATTAACTCAAGCAACGCCACAAATGCTAATGTGTCATGCCTGTTTTTTTATGTTAAGGTCGGCAGACAGGCTGACGGTCCACTTGATGGTAGGTGGCTACCGTCGCCTATAGCACTAGCAACGTCACAGCCGCTGCAAGTGCGCTGCCGACTACAATAGGATTAACGATAAGGGATTAGGAGGGGAAAGGGAAATGGGCTTTGGCATCCCTTACTCACTCACCGTAATACAACAGCACACGTGCTGTTATTTCACGGTGGTCTTCTGTTACTGCCGCCAGACGGGCTGCCCAAATGACTGCGAAACGCAGTGTGCCCTGCCACTACTTTCCAGCTCCACACCAGAGCCAAATTTGAAAAGTTAATTTTTCAAAGTTGACCCCGCCGGGAATCAAACCCGGGAGCTCATCCAACAATCCCATCAAGGTCCTCAGTGGATTTACACCCGCAATGGCAGCCACATAAATAAAAAGATCTGTCGCTTAATAAATAAAATGATATAATAAAAAAATTAGGTCAGGTTATTAACTAACTGTCCCACATAACTTATTCTCAATAATGAGGCAGAATTGGTTTAATAAGCGGTTTACCTCAAAAGGTGCGGCTTAAGTAACGAAATTCTGAAACTCTCCGATCACTAGCAGAAATAATCAACCAGAAAATGGATTACTTGCAAAATTAATTATTATATTAATATTTATAAAACTTATTCTTCGTGCTAATCTTCCCAAGTATACATTCCCAGTTGTCAAAGTGTTTTGTTTTATTGTTTTAAGGTTGTCAGACAAGCTGAAAATCCATTTTTTGGTATTTAGCAACCGTCTTAGTAGGATTAAGGATAAGATATTAAGAAGGGATAGGGAAATGGGCTCTGTCTTACCTTACTCACTCATATATAAACAACAGCACACATGATTTTATTTCACGGTGGTCTCCTGTAAGAGGATGATTACAGTATTGTTCAAATCAAATAAAATCGTTCATTTTTCGAAAATAGGATAACAAGGATGCGAAAGAAACTCCAGCAATCGATCATTTTAATCCCATGGATTTTTATCTGTTAAATAATATTTAATTGTATAATACGCCTTTTTAAGAAGTTTCCGTTTAACAAATGTTTTAATCGTAATTCACGTATGACCTCAGGGATTTTATTGTGGAGACGTATACATTTTCCTTTAAATGATTTATCTGTTATCGTTAGCCTTGTCGTGTTTATTTATTTCATTTTTTTTTCAAAACGATTAATATTTTTATGAATAAAAATTATAATCAAATATGTATTGAAATGACACTGTTAATATGTTGGTCTCCTTAAATTTATCTCTTAATAACTGTCTATTGGATAAATTGTGTCTATTGGATAAAATTGGATAAATGTCTATTGGATCAGACCAGGGTCAAGTTAGACCTGCCGGGAATCGTCCTCTGGACCCCTGAGAGCGCTAAGTCAAGCGCCTTAACCCTGCCACCAATGAGCTCGTCAATACTTAAAGATGGAATTATTCAAAAAATATAGAAAAATAGTTCAGAAATTCGGAAGAAGTCAGATTTAACAATTGTTCCGTAACATTATGGCAATGCGTGTGTAATCTAATACATTTCCGCCATCCACCATTAAGTGCCATCTTAGTGTAAGAGTCGCTCAACTTAAGGACGCCAAGCAATTAACTTAATTACCTTAGTAAATGCGATGAGCGCGTCTATCAGAATGCGAAATATTATTATGCATAACTTAACGTCACTTAGAGAGTAAAGGTTTTTGCGAAGCCATTTTAGGTAATGGCCGAAATAATTGAAATTTATTTTTGGTGAGAGACATTATAATGTTTCCCTTCAAGCGGGTTATTTTATTGGATTATGTAAATACTTTAGGAAAACAAAGCGGATAAGTAAAATAAATAAATAAAGATAACCTCGTATAAGCAAAATGATACAGTGATTTATACAAGGGGCACACTGAAATGATCGGGCATAGAATATTTCGGATTGAGTTACAATAAAACCTTTTTTAGAATTTGAATACTGGCCTCTTAGAATCTTAATGGCATTCAAACAATTAAAAAAAAATTTTAAAAACAAAAACTATGTTGGTTTAAAGTTGACACGTCGTTAACAGAAATGGAGCTCACGCGTGAACATTTCCGTGCCATAATTTATCACAATTTTCGTCGCGGCTTATCTCAAGATAAATGTCTCGGCGAACTTGTTTCGATTTACGATGTTGAAGCACCGAGTCAAACGACAACATACCGCTGGTATGCCAAATTCCGACGCGGTCGTGTGTCGCTCAGCACTGTTTCTTCTGCAGGTCGACCAAGAACAGCGGTCACGCCTGAAAACATCACAGCTCTTAGAACTATTATATTAGATGACCGTCATGTGACATACGAGCAGATTCGGGCGGTTATCAATATCGGAATGACTGCAATTCAGTCGATATTACATAATGAGCTGTGTGTAAGAAAGCTAGTTTCCCGCTGGGTTCCCCACAATTTGTCCGAAGAGCAAAAGGCGGCTCGTGTAGATTGATGCCGGAATACTCTGCAACGCTTTAACGAAGGGAAGTCAAATGCCGTTTATAATATCGTCCCAGGTGACGAATCATGGATTTATTCATACGAACCTGAAAGAAAACATCAGTCAGCAGTTTGGGTCTTCGAAGACGAGGTCAAGCCAACGAAAGTGGTTCGCTCCCGCAGCGTGTCAAAGAAAATGGTCGCTACGTTTGTCTCGAAAAAGGGGCATGTTGCTACAATTCCTTTACAGGAATGCAGAATGGTTACCGCCGAGTGGTATATCACGGTTTGTTTGCCAGAAATGATAGCCGAACTCCGAAAAAATAACCCGAAACGTCGCATCATCTTACATCACGATAATGCATCTACATCAGACAAATTATTTTTGAAGCAGGAAAACGTTGAGCTGATGAGCCATCCTCCGTACAGTCCTGACCTGAGCCCAAACGATTTCTTTACATTCCCTAGAATGAAAGATTTATTACGCGGTCAACGGTTTGAAGACCCCGAAGCAGCTGTGGAAGCGTACAAATCAGCCATTTTGTCAACATCAACTTCAGATTGGAATTACTGTTTTAATGATTGGTTTGCACGAATGGAAAAGTGCATTAAGTTGAACGGAGAATACTTCGAAAAACAATAAAATACAATTTAGCTATACCGTGCATGTGGTTTTTCTTATTCCCGATCATTTCAGTGTGCCCCTCGTATAAATAAAAAATTGACGTATTTTGACGTACTTATCAGTTAAATAAATTGTCAAGTAGTAGAACGTAGCCCAAAGAATAAGTCAGGATTTTTTTTAATGTTGAGATCGGCAGACAGGCTAACGGTAGGTCGCTAGCATCGCCTATTACACAAACAATGCCACAGCTGCTGCAAGTGCGATGCCAACTACAGTAGGATTGAGGATAAAGGATTGGATAGGAAAATGGCATCCCTTACTCACTCACTGAAGCACACGTGCTATTATTTAGGCAGACGGACTGCCCAAATGACTGCGAAACGCAGTGTACCCTACCACTGCTTTCCAGATCCAGAGTCAAATTTGAAAAGCTCATTTTCAAAGTTGATCCTGCCGGGAACCGAACCCGTGAACCCTAGAATATAACGTTAAGGCATGCACCCTAACCACTCATCGAACGGGTTTGTCAAAACGGGTCGTAAATCACTTATAGCGTGTTGAGGTAGACAAGTCTTGGAGTGGAGACCCTGTCGAAACTCCCCACGGGCTAACAACCCGTCGCGCTTGCCCTATAATCTCAAGGGAGCGGCTAGAGGTGATTCTACGTCCACAAGTGACGATGATGATGAATATACATATATATGTCTGTCATTAAAATTTATGACAAAAATTTAAAAGAAACTCGAGCAGAGTAACAGCCTAACGGGCAGAATGTCGATAGGCACAGTAACCACAACTTTTTTAAATCTTTTTTATGTTTATAGTACAAATAAAGAGTTTTAATAATAATAATAACAATAATAATAATAACAATAATTAATAACATCTGTCGGGCATGCCACCGTCCTGGAGAGACACTCAGGCATATTGTTTCCGGTTGTGCTCATCTTTCTAACGGCGAGTATTTGCACAGACACAACCAAGTAGCCAGGATCATTCATCAGCAACTTGCCCTTCGATATGGTCTTATCGAGTCTGAGGTGCCTTACTACAAGTACGTGCCTGCGCCCGTTCTCGAAAATGGTCATGCTACGCTCTACTGGGATCGCTCCATAATCACGGACAGGACTATTGTCGCCAATAAGCCTGACATCGTGGTTATTGACCGATCCCAGCGCCGGACGATGCTTGTCGACATAGCTGCCCCGCATGACGAAAATCTTGGCATTGGCTTGGCTTGGCTCGACTTGGCTCACGAGGTGACCGCCATGTGGGACGTCGATTCGACAATTATCGTCCCGACAGTCGTCTCGGTGAACGGTCTTATAGCGAAGAGCCTCGACCAACATCTCAAGAGGCTCTCACTAGATGGCTGGGTCAGGGGGCAGATACAGAAGGCGGTACTTCTTGACACGGCACGAATTGTCAGGAGGTTCCTCACTCTGCAGCCCTAACCACCGGTAGCTTGGGCCTTGCCCCGCTACTAGTGGACACCTAATTTTAAGTTTTTTATAATATTTATTGTTTTTATATATATTGTAAAAAATTTAAAATTAAGAAAGGAAATAAATAAATGAATAATAATAATAATAATAATTTTGAACGTGGTCTATGAGAAAGAAGTTTGGGAACCTCTGGGTAGAAGATGAGGTTCGAAGTTATATTAATTGTTAAAAGGCGGAACTCAAGATAACGGTTCGAATTTACGATTCGGATTTTATTCGAGCAAATTAATTCAATTTTGAAACGTTTCAAGGTCATCTGGGCAAGCTGCTATTATGTTACGGCGACACGCTGTAAAAACTGCCGAAACCAAGATGTCTCCAAGTTGGCTCGTTACCGGCGAAGTTTAATTTGGGCGCTGCCTGAACTTACTTCATGTAACTGATTTAATTTCGAATCCCTTGGGCAGGTGCGCAAAGGGTGCCTTTACATTGACTAACTAAATAATGGATGCGTCTGAACGTATTTCAATTAATTTTATACCATAATGTTTATACCATTCAACAAGTGAACACACTGCAATAAAAGACAAACAAATAATTTTAAAAACTATTTTTTTGACCTCGGTAACATAAGTATAACGTGTACAAATTTTTATTTTTATTTTTTTTCAAAAAATAATTTTTTTAAATGTGTGTATTTAATGTTAACACGGCTCGTTTATACGATTATATCATAATAGCTGAACTCGGCCACGCTTCGCTGCGGCCCATACGGCGGCGGCGTGCGCATGGGGCGCGCGGTACTGGATATATAATATTGTATCGTAGCGTGATGTTATATAGCCTATAGCCTTCCTCGATAAATGGACTATTCAAAACAAAAAGAATTTTTCAATTCGAACCAGTAGTTCCCGAGATTAGCGCGTCCAAACAAACAAACAAACTCTTCAGCTTTATAATATTAGTATGGATGTGTAGATAAGTTTAGATAAGGATATTCAATTAAATTTCCACTTTTAAAATAGGTCTGTGGTATCGTGACTATTTCTCGACGACTACAAAAGTTTTGCAGTATTTGAATTTTAGATCTGAGAGAAGGCTGTTTATTTTAGCGAGGAATTAGTAATTGTATTTCAGTAATCGGTTTGAAAATGTTTCTAAATCAGCAACTCTCGAAGCGTAGAGTAAATTAACATTTTGTATTCACGGCCGGAAGATTTGCTCTCTTACAATTTTCATTGAATTTTACTTAAATTTAAGTAATAGTACATTACTGCAGAGACGAGGAAGTGAAGGATTGCCGGACGAAGTGGTCCCGCAAGATCTAAGTCCGGCAATCCTCATTCCGGTCGAGGCTCGTATAGTGCTTTTCTCAATAAATGTGAGGAAATAATGAAACACGTGATAATGCAAAAAAATAAGTATAATATGAAAAAATTAATAAAAAATAATTTACATATACTTACACAGTTTTATTTAGAATAGAACAAACGCAAATGTTTACTAAAAGCAATAAATATTTAGGTAGGTACTGAAAAAAGTCTGCTTTCCCGCCTTTTTTATTTTTTATTTTCAATGAGTGCAAAGGAAACAGCCATACAGCCCAGTCATGAAAGGCGCGTTCGTGAAGACTCGTGAAACTTCGGGTTTCATCGGGCTGAGCAGCGGCCAGGAATGAATTTTCATACAACATTCTTGGCCTAGGCCGAGAATGAATGCATGAGCCAAGAATTACAAACTGCGTGGCTTGTTTTTAGTACAAGAATGCCAACATTTCCGAGCATGTTTGAGAAATTTTTTTTATGTTAAGGGCGACAGACAGTCTGACGTTCCACTTGATGGTAGGTGGCTATCGTCGCCTATAACACAAGAAACGCCACAGGTACTGCAAGCGCGCTGCCGACCATAGTGGGATTGAAGATATAGCATCCCTTACTGACTCACCGAAACACAACAACACACATACCGCTATTTTCGCAGTGGTCTTGTGTAACTGCCATCAGACGGGCTGCCCAAATGACTGCGAAACGCAATGTGCCCTGCCACTGCTTTCCAGATCCAGACCAGAGTGAATCCATACTACCCCCTTGAATAAGATCACGGTGAAATAACAGCATCTGTGCTGTTGTGTTTCGGTGATTTTTTTACTTATCCTTTATTCTTAATCCTGCTATGGTCGGCAGCGTATACTTGCAGCACATTATAGCTTTTCTTGTGTTATAGGTGACCGTGCCACCTACCATTATGTGGACCGTCAGCCTGTCTGACAATCTTTTCTTAAAAAATCCGTCTATTGTTTAACCCTTGGATGAACTATTATAATACATCTTTTTTATGTTAAGATTGCAGACAGGCTGACGGTCCACTTGATGGTAGGTGACTACCGTCGCCTATAACACAAAAGCTGCTGCAAGTGCGCTGCCGACTGCAGTAGGATTAAGGATAAGGGATTGGTAGTGGATATGGGAAATGGGCTCTGGCATCCCTTACTCACTTATCTGGTCTTTTGTAAGGGGGCGGTTACTGCCGCCAGACGAGCTGCCCAAATGACTGCGAAAAAGCAGTGTGCCCTGCCATTATTTTTCAAATCCAGACCAGAGCCTGAAAAGTTAATTTTTCAAAGTTGACCCTGCCGGGAATCGAACCCGGGAACCCTAGAACAGAGCGTTAAGGCGAGCACCCTAACCACTCATCCAACGGGCTCGTCAATAATTATATTACAATAGTTTAGTTCACACTAGGTGTGGCGATGATCTAAGCCGACCGAGCGACCTAAGCAACATATTACGCATCGAGCGTTGCAATAGCAACAAATACATATATATACTTTCACTATATAAACTGAATGAGTGTAAAAAAATAAATGAATGGGGATAAATGTAAGGTTCACATAAGTTCATTCACCGGAAACAAAAGTCTTGCGGTAGATTGTCAGTTCACCTCGCGTAAAGGGATCTGAATAACATAGATGTTTTTTCTGTTACGACACAGTATTTTGAAGAAACAGTGTAGTAACTGAGTATGTAATTATTTAAGGCGAGGACTACTAAGTTTTAATTTGACTGTAACGTTTTGGTAGAGTCAAATTAAAACTTAGATAAAAATACAGAGCTTAATAGATTATATTTAAAAAAGGTTGAATAGGGCCAAATTATACAGGAAATTACCGCCCAAAAAAAGCTTTTTGACATTTACTCGTCTAACAAGATACGAACTTCTTGACAGTAAAATCCACATTAAATATATTTCACAATTGTTGCGGGTGACTTAATAGTGATCAGCTGTGGATCATCTAAAGCACAGTTTAAAGGTTATCGATACCACCCGATACCACACTTTATAATGACTTTAATATTCAGGGGAGAACTTAGCAGAAAAGCGATAATTTCATCGCCTAATGGGGCCTTGTTAGAGTAAAATTAAAACTTAGATAAAAATACAGAGCATAATAGAGTATATTTAAGGAATGTGTATTTAAGAAAGAAAATTACACAAAAAAAATATTTTCTGAGAAAAGAAATGGTAAATTACTGTAAAAAAGGTTTCTTGTGACAGTAATAAAAATTTTCAGCGACAGCTTAACTTAAGTTCTCTTTTACACGACAACGTAACTTAAGTCATATTTTACACGATATTTAAGAAAAACCTTCCCATTTCAAACTGTTCTATTATATTCGAAGAGCTACAAAAAATTTCTGTGCAATACTGTAGAAATTGTATTCGATTTAGTAGATTTTGCTTGCGACTTGGACTTGGTAAGCACATTGGAGTGGTTAGGGTACTCGCTCTGTTTTAAGGTTCCCAGTTTCGATTTCCGGCGGGGTCAACTTTTGAAAAATGAATTTTTCAAATTTGTATCTGGTCCGGATCTGGAAAGTAGTGGCAGGGCACACTGCGTTTCGCAGTCATTTGGGCAGCCCGTCTGGCGGCACTGACCACCCTCCTTACAGAAGACCACCGTGAAATAACAGCACGTGTGCGTTTGTGTTTCGGTGAGTGAGTAAGGAATGCCAGAGCCCATTTCCCTATCCCTTCCCAATCCCTTATCCTTAATCCTATTATAGTCGGCAGCGCACTTGCAGCAGCTTTGGCGTTGCTTGTTTTATAGGTGACGGTAGCCACCTACCATCAAGTGGACCGTCAGCCTGTCTGCTGATCTTAAAAAATGTCGTCGCTAATTCGTTCATGGTTTTTAATTCGTTCCTTCGACGGCGCCTCTTTTACTTAGGTTTTAAAACTTTTATCCAATCTTTATCGCTCATATATTTTTGTCAGGCGTTGATATTTTAATTTTATTTTTAGATGATCATAAACCGTTAAAGCGTGACAAACAAACAAACTCACTTTCGCATTTATGATGTTAGTTAGGATGAACTTTAGTTGAACTTAATAGTTTTTATACACGTGAGTATGTATTTACTTATACTGATTTAACTAAAATTTATTACTCGGAAAGTTTTGACAAGCAAAGGTAATTATTAAAATTAGAAAATTGTGTCTAATAAAGTAATTTTTCTAAGTAATCAATGAAAAACCCTAGTTAAGTTATATTTATTTTTTAAGGTCGACAAACAGGCTGAGGACCCACTTGATGGTAGGTGGCTACATCGTCTATAACGGAAGCAACGACATGGGTGCTGCTAGTGCGCTGCCGACTTAGTAGGATAAAGGATAGGGAAATGTTTCTGGCATCCAATACGCACTCAGCACAAATGCTGTTATTTTACTCAATCCTAAGGGTATATAATCATTACCTATTCGTTCGTAAACTAAAAGCAATCAATGAATGAACGAGTTGAACTACTGTGGTGTACAATGTCCATACTGTGGTCATGTTCTTACGAGCGAGTAGGCGAACACAGCTAAATTGCACGGAAATCCAATAGAGATAACTTCACACAACGAAGCGAAGAAAAAAATGTTGCCCTTTTCATAAACTTGGCGTATACTCACAAATGGGGTATTTTCTTTTGGCAAAATCAACTTGTATACAGTTAAACTTGAAGTAGCTTTAAATTTGTTTAATGAGTGTTTAATATATTTATTTTTCGTTCGAACTTCGAAGTATCGATAAAAATCGTTTTATTTCCGCAAATACTGAACTTCCTGTAAAGGTTTCTAAGTAAAGTAGATATTTTATGCATAGACCTCAAAAAGAGTGAATGAGTATACATATAATATTTTCTGGGTGAGCTCGCTCCATCTTCGGCCTGATCCATCCTACATGGATAGATGCTGGTCAAGAGCAAACCCATCTATAATAAAAATAAAAAAAATCGTAAACGAGCCGTGTCCGTACATAAAATATTTTTTCAAAAAAACAATTTATACACGTTGTGCTTATGTTACCGAGGTCAAAACAATAGTTTTTAGAATTTTTGTCTGTTTGTGTGCGCTAATCTCAGAAACGGCTTAATCGATTTATTTATTTTATTTTTTATATTATACATAATTTAATACACGATGTTTGCAAACCATTATTGGTTTGTCTAGACATTTACTTCACGCCAATACAACAACATTACACTATATATAATTACTAGCTGACCCAGCAGACGTGATCCTGCTAGGACCCGAAAATAATTCCGTAAACCCATTGTGGCGCCACCTATCGGGTCCAATTTTATTTTCAAGCCATAATGTTAAAGTGAAGACCTATTCTCATACCTACCAAATATACAAAAAAAAAAAATCGTAAAAATCGATGTCACTTTGTGAAATAATGTTGCCATGTTCAATGTAATAGTGGGGCGTTCAGTTTTCGTTCAATCACAGGAATTAATGATGATATGAATGAGTACATCGTTAATCTTATCTTACTATACAAAAAAAAAGAAATTATTTCTATTTTACTTTATCCGAATGTTGTATCGATAAATTAATCTACAGCAGACTTAACATGAATGTCATTCGAAGTTTTCTCTCTCTATCGTACTTATGTAAGAAGTTGCAAGTGGAACACAGAGGGTAAACTTCGGATGCCGTTCATGTTAGCGAGGCAGAGCCATCTATTAATAATTCATCGAACTAACCTATAAATAGACACTACTTTGTATAATAAACATTTAATTTGCAATAACAAATATTGAGGTCAATAATTAAGATAAAAAGTTGGACCAAATAATGGATACTTACGAAGTTTGATCAAAGTCGGTTCAGTAGTTTCAGAGTTTATCGCGAACATACATACTGACACGAGATTTTTATATAATTTATTTATTTATTTATTTATTTATTTATTTATTGAATGGCAAACCTAACAGCATACAAAAAATTACAAATACATTTAAAAAAAAAATTTTTACAAAGCCTATTTACTAGGTCTGACAAATTACAATTCAAAGTACAAATATATAAATATATATCGACAAACATAAATATATACATACATACGAATATAAACATATATGGGTGATTGCATGTGTGTGTGTGTCTGTGTGTAAGAATATAAGTATATAAGATAATAACAATGTTAAAACTAAACAAAATCCAATGCCTAACCTTGATTGCATACAAAATGCAAAGCCGGCCGAGAGAAGCATCGGTCCCATTCTATGCAAGCATGTATTATTAAATTTTGTTATATTTAATTTAGGTAATATTTTTTTAAGGTATGCTTTATGTTTTTTTTGTGCAATTCCATTTTTTAGATTGATAGGTAAATTATGAATGCACTGATGTATAGCATGCTTCCCATAACATTAAAGTGTTTGTTTCATTCCAATCGGTTTAAAAACAAAAAAAGTTACGCGCTATACTGGATACGAAGTTGCGGGCTCAGCTAGTAGGTATATAATAAAATCGTTATTTGTCTGTACCTTTGTGCATGCTAATCTCAGAAAATGCTTAACCGATTTGAATGCGGTTTTCACTTATGTATTGTAGCAAGCTTCCCGTAATATTTCCTATTTGTTTCATTCCAATCGGTTAACAAAAAAAAAGTTACGCGCTATACCGATTACCAAGCGTACGAAGTTGCGGGCTCAGCTAGTGCTTTATATGTTTCCACAAGGTAGATTAAATCATTGTTCTAAAACAAGATTTTAATGAATTCATGTAATGAAAAGGGCTTTGATTAATTAATGTCTATTAGCATGAAATTACCGAATTATTAAGTTATTTGAGAAATCACTCCTCACATGTAATCAATATACCTACGTCATTGTTCGCAATCTTCTTTTCCTTGTTATAATTATTAAAATATTAATATCTGTATACATACATTTTTTTAATGTTAAGATCGGAAGACAGGCTGGCGCTGTACTTTATGGTAAGTGGTTACCGTCGCCTATAACACGAGCAACGCCACAGCTGCTGCAAGTGCGCTGCCAACTACAATAGGATTAAGGTTAAGGAATTGGATAGGAGAATCATTAATATCATTAATTTTTTTGTTTTATTTTTTATTTCATGATAGGCAGACAGGCTGACGGTCCACTTAATGGTAGGTGGCTACCGTTCCCTATAACACAAGCAACGCTAAAGCTGCTGCAAGTGCGCTGCCTACTCCAGTAGGATTAGGAGGGGATAGTGAAATGGACTCTAGTATCCCTTACTCACTCACCGAAACACAATAGCATACGTGCTGTTGTGTTCAAGGTGGTCTTCTGTAAGGGGGTGGTTACTTCTGCCAGACGAGCTGCCCAAACGCAGTGTGCCCAGCCACTACTTTCCAGCTGCAGACCAGAATCAAATTTGAAAAGTTCATTTTTCAAAGTTGACCCTGCCGGGAATTGAACCCGGGCACCTTAGAACAGAGCGTCAAGGCAAGCATCCTAACCATTATTCCATCGGGCTCGTCAAATTTAATTCTTAATTTCGTTTTAATTTAATTTAATTTCGTTTTTAAGTGTTATTCTGTAACACGGATCTGAAGGTAGGCTGTTGATGAGGACAAGGACAATGTACATACCCGGTACTCCGTTCGCGCGCGCTGTGTATACAACCGTGCCTTTGAAATTGCCTGAGTGCACGAGGTTGTTTCATAAGATTCCATAATAAATTGCTCCTTCAGTAGCGAAAAACGAAATTGAGTGTTTACTGGTAAAATCTTACAGTGTTTAAAGAGATCGTTCTCATTGTCGTAGCAATTTAGGCGAGAATAATATTTTTAAATTTTTTACTAAATAAAGTCATTGGTAAAGTCGGCGGCATTTGTGGATGCGCCCATTGACGTATATATTACTAGCGTAAGGATCGGGCCAACGGCGCGGCGAAATAAAATCTCAGTTTAGGACCAACTAACGGCAGTCGCCGTCCTTTGCCGGCGCAAGATTGTGGTTGAGAGAAGTTTTATACTAAATTGTTATAAAAATGCATAGTTGCTTAGTAAAACGCTGCAAAAACTGATACGATATTCCATGTACACGTTAAATAATTAATTTTAACACATTTCATTCT
Organism: Bembecia ichneumoniformis; assembly: GCA_910589475.2. Taxonomy (NCBI): domain Eukaryota; kingdom Metazoa; phylum Arthropoda; class Insecta; order Lepidoptera; family Sesiidae; genus Bembecia; species Bembecia ichneumoniformis. The sequence continues at coordinate 1,851,120 of OU342541.1, forward strand.
AAAGTCAAAGTTTATAATGGCGGGCCATGTGCCGCACGCGAATTAAAATAAACGTAACCTTGTATTGACGGCATTCTTTTTTTTTTTTTTTTTTTATTATTCTTAGAAATTTGGTTTAGTTGTAAGTATATTTAGCGTAGTGTAAGTCTATGAGAAGTAAATTTGTTTAAAATGTTCCGTTGGGCGCATCCTTACTTTTAAAATCATTGGATTTTTTTAATTTTTTTTTATGTAATCGAGGTAGCGCTTGACCACTATCTCACCTGATGTGAGGTGCAGATGTGGCCGAAGGTGGACCACGCTTACCTAGTAAATGCCCATTTACCCTAGTTTTGAAGACCCCGAGGTTGTAGTTCTGTGGGAACACAGACGCAGGCAATGAGTTCCACTCCTTAGCAGTTATAAAAGTTAAAAAAATACATGTATGACAACTGATTTATTCCTATTCATTTTTCCCCTGTCTGTACTTTAGCTGCTTATTTTATCAACGGATCTAATGGGAAATTTAAAATTTTACCGGATCTAATGGGAAATAAAAAATACAACGGATCAAAGACGACGGATCAAACGGGAAAGACCCGTTCGAACAAGGAAGGTGGAACTGAAACGCTTTGTTCGTGATCGAGGTACATCGACCACGAAGGGATGAAACCCCTGCCCACGTCTAGTGCGCCATTATAAACAAAAGTAGGTAGTACAAATGTGGAAATGCTCATAACAAATGATTTACAGGTCGACCAAAGCTAAACAGTGAGGTATTTGTGCATAGAATAAATTGGCTTCATTAATTCGCAAAAGGAAATAACAATGGATTGTTTTGTTTAGGTAGCAGTTGTCAACATTACGAAAGTTCCGCTAATACATCACACACTGTGCCAACAGCATGTGTGCTGCTAATTCCTATTTGGGTCATCGATTAACACTCTGTTATTGTTTTGTTTAACTGCTTATTGTTAACGATATTAACACTTACTTTGATTTTCACTACTAAGTGTTTCTGATTTCTTTTTATCTAATTTTTATGAATGGAAATATCTCCCAGGAATGTTTTTTTTTTATATTAAAACTAGCTGTTGCACGCGACTTCGTCCGTGTCTCTTTACAAAATACTAGCTGAACTCGGCCACGCTTCGCTGCGGCGCATACAGCGGCGGGGCGTGCGCATGGGGCGTGCGGTACTGGATACTGCTTATACATAATACTATATATCGTAGCGTGATGTTATATAGCCTATAGCCTTCCTCGATAAATGGACTATTCAAAACAAAAAGAATTTTTCAATTCGAACCAGTAGTTCGCTGAGATTAGCGCGTTCAAACAAACAAAAAAACTTTTCAGCTTTATAATATTAGTATAGATAATGTAGCTTTCTATAGGTGAAAGAATTTTATTAATTACAAACATACATTTGTATGGAGCATCAGTAAAGGGGGGAGACGGGGGAGGGTGAGTAGCCTATATTATTTGGCGATAATGTAGCTTTCTATGGGTGAAAGAATTTTTAAAATCGGTCTAGTAGTTTTTTAGTTTTTCATTACAAACATACATACAAATTTTTTCTCTTTATAATATTTTAGGTATATAGATTGTTTTTTTAATAATAATAATAATTTTTAATTAAATTTTATTTAGTTAATTCTTTTTTTTATTAATCAAATTAATTATTACAGGAATACCAATATTAGAAATGATGACAATCTAGTCGTTGGTAACCTTTTTTTAAAGTGCTAATTCCAACAAGCTTGGAGAGATTGGGAGGTTATGTGAGAGGTCTACTTACCCATGGTGTTACCTTCTCACGCCATCACCAACAGGGGACTGCGATCGCTTTCGCCTTTTAGCCACGCAACCTGTGAGGGCATTTCTTCCTATGGTTTCCCGCCCCTTTTGCCTATGGAATGCACGTTGTAAATAAAAATAACACTCTCCAGACCGTATCCAGCCTGGGCCTTGATTCTGTATGGCAATTATGATTTCACGCTTTTGTCTTACCTTATCAAAACACGTAATGACTTGTCATGGCATTTATACATATATGTATATGTAAGAGAATAACTTTTTTGCAGATATCGTAACAATTTGAGGATATGACGTGGTTTCGAAGTAAGGAATCGAGTGGAATCTCTAATTGGCGTTAGTGAATTAGGGCCCTGATGTTGTCCGAGCTGCGGGCAACCCCATGACCGCCGCCCCCAGGCTACGATGGCATAGGTTAGGCTTGTTAAACTAGAATAGCTGAACTGTAAAAGAAGAGATAATGGTGAAACCATTATGGTGAAACCATTATCTCTGAAGATAAGAATCTTTATTCTTCATCCTCATTCTTAATACCAGTCAGTTTACAGTACAGTGATATTAGGCAACAGTACAATATTATAGTCGTGACAGGACATCTGCCGACAGTAACCAACCTCTTTTAGAAGAGCAAAGCGAAACAACAGCGTGTGTGCTCTTGTAGAAGGGGGTGCTTTTCTCATTTCCCTATGCTTAAGTAAGAGGTACCGGGAGCGTTCCGGGGGCAGGTCACAAACAGGTGGACGCGTTCCAAGGCCGGGGGAGGGAGTGGCGCGGTTTGAGGGCCAATTTGTGGGGAATAACGCGCCGTTTCAACCCTTTTTTTACAAGAGGAATCCATCATGGATACCCACCGGCCTGGGGACAGACCGGTAGGTTATGTCGGACTCGTGCCCCGAGATGGTAGTGAGGTAGACCTACCGACTAAACCTCTTGGCGTCCTCCTCATCCGCTATTGGTGAAGTTGCGAGGTCGGACGAACACTCTTCCGCAGCTCCACCGCGGGCGTCGGCAACCGGACACGGCTCATTAGGACGGCGCACCCGAACTGCCAAGGTGCGCCGTGCCTCTCAGGATGAAGCGGGTGGTAGAGTCCCCATCTACCGCCCTAGTCCTGTCAGGGGTTCAGGTGGGGGGCGTGCGTCAGCCGCCTGCGTCCTGTTTGTGCCGTTTCAACCATGCGGCTTTTCCGCGGCGGTAGTGCGGTATTGTGTGTGAAATTCCCTGGAAAACATTCGCCCTGGAAAACGCAGTGTGTTTTGTGCTTTAATCCTACTAAGGACGCACCTGAGAGTGTTGCTAGTGTTGCTACCTACCAACAAGTCAAAGATGAATAAAAAACATATAAAAATAAATCACCACCAATACATAAGTGCGAATATCTCTTATTATTTGTGATTTCCTTATCATATAATAATATATAAAATAATAATAAAATACAATAACATTACAATATAAAGGAATAAATTAGTTAAAACGGATTTGTAGGCAAGACTTCCCCATCAGAGGAAAAAGGACACATGGCATTCATTACTTTAGCCAATTATAATCTAAACCTTATTTTTTATTTAGTAAGGTACAAATGAGTCACGACTCATTTGTATCACGATTTGTATACGGACCTTAATCACGCGAGTGTTCATTAAGGTATCACAGTATTGATATTCACTACCGTCCGTACCTTTAGTAAAACTAGAAACAAAGTTATCCGCATGTCACACACGGATGGCTAAAAATAATTTGATATCCAAATAACTGAAATATAGTAGAAGACACCATCATGGTTAAATTTTTCATCACTTTGGCGAATGACTATTGACTTCTTAAACTGTTATGTCTGTCAGCAAATTAGCCTTGCCATGCAATCAGGTAATGCAATGCACTTTTTAGGAAGGGAAATGACGTTTACGCACTATCTTTCGTCGACGGGGACAGTTTGACGAGGGGGAGTGCGGGAATACCCACTAAAACACCCCCGGATTCCACCATCAGTGGTGATGAGCGGGTCCGACTTCACAGCGCAGCCTCAAGCTGGGTTCTCTTCGAACCCAGCTTAGGGCGATGGCTTCGCCTCACTTCAAATGTGGCAGCCCACTGGAATGCTGTGAGCCGCCACGCGTCCTTATTGGGTGTTTCAGGGCGCCACAACTGCTGCAAGTGCGCTGTTTAATACAGTAGGATTAAGGGTAAGGAATTAGATAGGAAAATGGGCTCTGGCATACATACCTTATTCTCTCACCGAAACGCAACATCACACGTGCTGTAATTTCACGGTGGTCTTCTATTAGGGGGTACGCAGTGAACCCTGCCACTACTTTCCAGATCCAGACCAGATTTCAAAGATGATCCAGACGGGTCCAGGAACCCTAGAACAGAGCGTTAAGGCAAGTACCCTAACCACTCATCCAACGGGCTCGTCAGCTTGATTTATCCATGTCTCATCTGATCTTGATTGGTCACCAACCAAGAATATGGCTGATTAGACATCTGAAAAAGGCGACAGCGACCTTAGGGCTTAAATAACTCCTAAAATGTCTGATGCAGAATGCAACGGGAAACCACTGCACTGTTATCCCAAGAAAGGTACGATACTTAATTTACCTTGAATTAAGTGTATAGCCCTATTTTAATTAAGTGTATAGACGAGACAGTTTATGGGGGCGGCCGGTCCATTTTTTGTACATTCTCGTGTGCTATTGTATATTTACAGTGACGTTGCCATATAGATAACTCGCTAGTGAAAGCCTTCTATAGTTTTTAAGAAAATTTGCAATAATTTCAGCCATGGATTGTAATCGTATTATGAATTGTGCCGCGTAAATGTTTTTTTTGTTTTCTTTTCTCTGAATTTCTGGTCCCTGGCAGAATATCAGTGTTGTGGTCCGCACCACAACTGTGTACAGAGTCAGGGTTCCTTTTCCTCTTCTTACTTGTTCATATATTTGTTTGTTTATAATTATTATTTGTTCATATATGTATATTGTGTTTATTTAGAGGAATAAAAGATGCTTTCTTACTTTCTTTCTTTCTTTCTATTTTTTTTAAATACACAGATATCATGTGTACGTCACATTCACGGCCAGTGTGGTACAAAATTGTGTTTTCATACATTGATGTCCTATACTAATATTTGAGTAGCGTATGCAAACTGCGACCTTTCCCTAACATTGTATGTTTGCCGTATTTACATGTTAACTAGGCCTGACAAGGGTACAAAGAGAATATGAATAATACGTGGACTGTCTCCAATAATGTTAATGTGCACCCTACTTTTACGATGAACAACCTTTTACAAACAGACAGATGAACAAATTTTACGTGGAACAGAAACAATGGTGTGGTTTTATTTAATGGATGTAATTAATTTGGTCTCAAATTAAAGCTTCTTCTGGATATTTTGTAGTCATTACAACTATTGTGATAATGTCGGTCAAAACATGTCACAGTTTCCTTCGACAAACCGTGGACAATGACGATAGAGGTGCAAATTAAATTCAAGCAAGCATAGTTTTTAGATTTATTTCAGTAGTTTCAGACATATAAACAAACAAACAAAAATTACCAGTATATAATATCTGATCAGGATCATCATCACGATCGCTTTAATTGACGAGCCCGTTGGATGAGTGGTTAGGGTGCTTGCCTTAACGCTCTGATCTAGGGTTCCCGGGTTCGATTCCCGGCAGCGTCAACTTTGAAAGAATGAACTTTTCAAATTTGGCTCTGGTCTGGATCTGGAAAGTAGTGGCAGGTCACGCTGCGTTTCGCAGTCATTTGGGCAGTAACCACCACCTTACAAAAGACCACTGTGAAATAACAGCACATGTGCTGTTGTGTTTCGGTGAGTGAATAAGGGATGCCAGAGCCCATTTCCCTATCCCCTCCCAATCCATTATCTTTAATCCTACTGTAGTCGGCAGCGCACTTGCAACAGCTTTGGCGTTGCTTGTGTCATAGGCGACGGTAGCCACCTACCATCAAGTGGACCGTCAGCTTGTCTGCCGATCTTAACATAAAAAAAATCTTCATCAACTCAGAAATGTACACATTGGATAGACCTTATTAGTAGAGCGCTAACACTTTTCGTTCGTCCGCACTCCATATCAATCCATTACAACATTAAGCGGATGTCATTGTTTTTATAGATTGTAAAAATAATTGCACAAAATGAATGCTCATGGCATTAACGTTTCCATGCCAAAAGAGCTTTGCATCAAAGGCTTTCGTCGACTATGCGTGACTTCAAGAGTGAACTCCTAAGATGTTTGGACATATCAACCGCAATGAGAGCTCATTGGAACGATTAGCGATAGAAGGAAGAGTAGAAGGTCCGCGTTCTCAGGACCGCTCCACAAAGTGGACAGATCTCATTAAATTAGCTACAAAGTGTTCCTTTACTGAGTTTACATACAGTTTTTTTTTTTTTTTTTTTTTTATTAAATCAAGGTAGCGCTTGACCACTATCTCACCTGATGTGAGGTGCAGATGCGGCCGAAGGTGGACCACGCTTATCCAGTCCTCGGGGTCCCTGACTTTGAAGACCCCGAGGTTGTAGTTCTGTGGGAACACAGACGCAGGCAATGAGTTCCACTCCCTTAGCAGTCCGAACAAGGAAGGTGGAACTGAAACGCTTCGTGCGTGATCGAAGTACATCGACCACGAAGGGATGAAACCCTTGCCCACTATTTTCATAAATGTTAAGGTCGTCAGACTTGCTGTCAGTCCACTCGTTGGTAAGTGGCTACCGCCGCCTATAACCCAAGCAACAAGTGCGATGCCAACCATAGTAGAATTAAGAGACTTAGTAAAATGGCCTCTGGCATCTCTTACCCCCCACATCAGTATTTCACGGTGGTATTCTGTAAGAGGTCCTGTCGCTACTTGCTAATAATAGAGAGAAAGAAGTCTCGCAGAGACCGCGACCAACTTGTCATACATTCTATGACCACAACCGCTATGTCAAGAGTCTACGATTCAGGTGGAGAAAAAAAAATAATCGAAAGGAGCCTTACTTGACCCCTTTCGTTCGACGCATTACTGCCATTATTCTTATGGGGCTGTTCCATAATAGTATCAAATTATTTAAAAAGTTACGAGTGTAAGAGTATGTACTAGATGAAGTTATGCGTCTAACATAATACACCCATCCACAATGTATTCAGAAGCGTTCCTCTCGAATGCCACTAACAAAACTCATTTGTTTTCGATACCGACGCGATATCCAAACATTCCCTTCACTTCATTTCGTCGGAAGAAAAATTGTTTTCCCCTGATATGGGAGATGTCATAGAATAATACCGTGGAACGCCAATCCCGATGAAGTCTCTTTGTGCGAGTTAAGTCTTACGCAATGTCATTTATTTTCCATGAATTTTCAATGAATAAGAATATTTTTGGAGTTTTCTCTTTAAGAATCGATTTTCATATAAGGTCTCATAAAATTGCCATAGCGGGTATGGAAATTATATGAGGGGTTAAATTATTACAAGCGTCAACTAAGAAGCATTACGTAATCTGTCTCCTTGAAATCTGTGCGACAGCTGACGCATATGTTTATGTTCTCTAATTCTGTTGTGGTATAACAAGCAACACCAGAGCTTTTCTCTGGGCTTATCAAAACAATAACAGCTTATAAAAAGTGTAAATGCACGGTTAGAACTCATGGAAGGCTTGGAACTGGTTACTTTTCAGATAGGCTCGCTGCAGAAAGAACTTAATGTCGCTAACAGTACCATTAAGGAACTACGCAACAAAAATATAATTGCGAAAAGACAATGATGAACCGAACCAGTATGCTAGCAAAAATAATGTAGAAATATCTGGTGTGCCATTTCATAACGTATGTTAAGCTAGCATTGTAAAGTCGGCAAAATAAAAAAATTTTTAGCTCAAAATTTAGTGCTAATTTAGTGCTAATTTAGTGCCAAACAATTAAAAAAAGTGCTCCTATAAATAAGCAAGAAAACGATACAATGCTACCTTTTGATCAAGCTAGCATTGTAATAGTTTGTAAAGTCGGAAAAATAAAAAAAAATTTAGCTCAAAATTTAGTGCTAATTGAGTGCTAATTTACTGCCAAACAATTAAAAAGAGTGCTCTTATAAATAAGCAAGAAAACGATACAATGCTACCTTTTGATCAAGCTAGCATTGTAATAGTTTGTAAAGTCGGTAAAATAAAAAAAAATTTAGCTCAAAATTTAGTGCTAATTGAGTGCTAATTTACTGCCAAACAATTAAAAAGAGTGCTCTTATAAATAAGCAAGAAAACGATACAATGCTACCTTTTGATCAAGCTAGCATTGTAATAGTTTGTAAAGTCGGTAAAATAAAAAAAAATTTAGCTCAAAATTTAGTGCTAATTGAGTGCTAATTTACTGCCAAACAATTAAAAAGAGTGCTCTTATAAATAAGCAAGAAAACGATACAATGCTACCTTTTGATCAAGCTAGCATTGTAATAGTTTGTAAAGTCGGTAAAATAAAAAAAAATTTAGCTCAAAATTTAGTGCTAATTGAGTGCTAATTTACTGCCAAACAATTAAAAAGAGTGCTCTTATAAATAAGCAAGAAAACGATACAATGCTACCTTTTGATCAAGCTAGCATTGTAATAGTTTGTAAAGTCGGAAAAATAAAAAAAAATTTAGCTCAAAATTTAGTGCTAATTGAGTGCTAATTTACTGCCAAACAATTATAAAGAGTGCTCTTATAAATAAGCAAGAAAACGATACAATGCTACCTTTTGATCAAGCTAGCATTGTAATAGTTTGTAAAGTCGGTAAAATAAAAAAAAATTTAGCTCAAAATTTAGTGCTAATTGAGTGCTAATTTACTGCCAAACAATTAAAAAGAGTGCTCTTATAAATAAGCAAGAAAACGATACAATGCTACCTCTTGATCAAGCTAGCATTGTAATAGTTTGTAAAGTCGGAAAAATAAAAAAAAATTTAGCTCAAAATTTAGTGCTAATTGAGTGCTAATTTACTGCCAAACAATTATAAAGAGTGCTCTTATAAATAAGCAAGAAAACGATACAATGCTACCTTTTGATCAAGCTAGCATTGTAATAGTTTGTAAAGTCGGTAAAATAAAAAAAAATTTAGCTCAAAATTTAGTGCTAATTGAGTGCTAATTTACTGCCAAACAATTAAAAAGAGTGCTCTTATAAATAAGCAAGAAAACGATACAATGCTACCTTTTGATCAAGCTAGCATTGTAATAGTTTGTAAAGTCGGTAAAATAAAAAAAAATTTAGCTCAAAATTTAGTGCTAATTGAGTGCTAATTTACTGCCAAACAATTAAAAAGAGTGCTCTTATAAATAAGCAAGAAAACGATACAATGCTACCTTTTGATCAAGCTAGCATTGTAATAGTTTGTAAAGTCGGTAAAATAAAAAAAAATTTAGCTCAAAATTTAGTGCTAATTGAGTGCTAATTTACTGCCAAACAATTAAAAAGAGTGCTCTTATAAATAAGCAAGAAAACGATACAATGCTACCTTTTGATCAAGCTAGCATTGTAATAGTTTGTAAAGTCGGAAAAATAAAAAAAAATTTAGCTCAAAATTTAGTGCTAATTGAGTGCTAATTTACTGCCAAACAATTATAAAGAGTGCTCTTATAAATAAGCAAGAAAACGATACAATGCTACCTTTTGATCAAGCTAGCATTGTAATAGTTTGTAAAGTCGGAAAAATAAAAAAAAATTTAGCTCAAAATTTAGTGCTAATTGAGTGCTAATTTACTGCCAAACAATTAAAAAGAGTGCTCTTATAAATAAGCAAGAAAACGATACAATGCTACCTTTTGATCAAGCTAGCATTGTAATAGTTTGTAAAGTCGGTAAAATAAAATAAAAATTAGCTCAAAATTTAGTGCTAATTGAGTGCTAATTTACTGCCAAACAATTAAAAAGAGTGCTCTTATAAATAAGCAAGAAAACGATACAATGCTACCTTTTGATCAAGCTAGCATTGTGTTAAACGGAAATCAATAAACTCAGATAATTAGCGTTAAGTATTGTAGTCAAAATTAAGTGCTCAATTAGTGCTGATAATATAACTACGTACATTTGAAAAAACATTATTTTTCCATAACTTTAATACTCATAAATATTTCATAGAATTCAGCAATATCGCTGTAAAAATCAAGCGCGTGATGAAATCTACGCATACAGGGAGTAATTGTTTTTTTTTTTTTCATATCACTGATAGTCATCAACGATAGTGAAGCCGCCATGGAGCTTTATGCAGCCGGTAAAATGGGATATTATTTATTTACTGCTTATATCTCACCGTGAGAATTAAATGCTCAATTAGTGCTGACCTTCCCGCGCTTAACTAGGATAAAAAAATAATTTTAATATAAATAGTAATCAACAATGCTAACGGGACGGAAATGGCGCATTGTCCAACCGGTAAAATAGGATATTATTTATTTACTGCTTATATCTCAACTTGTGAATTAAGGGCTCAATTAGTGCTGACCTTCCCGCGCTTAAGTAAAGAAAAAAGCATTTTTTTATATTTTTGAGACTCTATAATGTGAAGTTCAGTGCGTATTGTGCAGCTGGAAAACTCGTCTCTCAGTATCACCGAGCACTTATTTCTCACTGTGAGAATTCTCTTCAATAAGTGCTGAGCTTTCAGTAATATATTTAAGAAAAAAAAAAAAAAAACAATTATTTGCTTATTAATCAACAATGCATTGTAGTGCACTGTAGTGCACGGTACTGCATTGTAGTGTAAGGCCGGTGAACTTGGATGATTTCTGAAGTAATCAACCATTTGTCATGTTTTATACGTTATTAGAATATTTCTGTTATAGTTCTGTTATAGTCATATTCTGTTAAGATATAGAACCCATGATTTGTAGATTTCGATGTTTTTAGGACATTTAGTAGTTTTCTTTATAGATCGTTGATGAAAGTTTTGGAGAATTTAAAATTATCAATATAAAATTTTTAACTGAGAGTAAATACTAAAAGTAGTCTAATAGTAATTTTGTACAGCATTGGATTGGTTTATAAGGTTTTCGGTTTTTAGTCAAAATATATTATATTTGCAACAAATAAGTAATAAACCAACCATGTTCGTAAAATAACACAGAATATTCAATAGAAAGTTAAAACAATATATATTATTTTAGTTATTCAAAACGTTAATTTCTTTAAAATTTTAAGAATGCATAATAATACCACAGTTTTACAATACTATGTAAAACTGGTAAAACTGTGATAATACTTAGTGTATACGTCTTGCTCACACTGCGACGCGCGCGGTCTCCATCGGCCGTTAGCAACCGATCACGCGGTTATTTATGTTGGTTGGTATAATACGCGGCACGTAAGTTGAACCAAAATGGCGGTCGTCCGCGCAGGTAAAGTTATGGACAAAAGTGTTAGACGAATGCTCCTTGGTTAAAGAGACAACCGTGATATCGTCGTATTTAAATACCTAGTTTTTTGAAAAGAGGGAAAATTTAGTGAAGTAATTTAATTAAACGCAAGTTAAACGGAAAATCAAATGTCATAAAATTAATCTCGTATCAACTCGGATACAAAAATTTAAAAGATCAAGTATTTGTATTTTTCAAAGAACAGTGGCGTAGGCGTTTTAATTCTTGAAATGAAATTGAATGATCACACGACAGAAATATAAAAATGAAAAAACTAAAGAAATTTGTGCGCGATTGTACTCCAGGGCCAAGCAGAGCGTGCGCGGGTGGCGCGAGGGGGAGTGCGACTGAGTGGTGGTAAGCGTTGCCGCGTTGCTATGGTTACACGAGGCCCCTCGCGTCGCACCTCATACCGCACCATGATTGAGACCCAAAAATGTGTTCCTGCGCATCCAACCAAGGTCATAGTTCAACTTACGTGCCGCGTATTATATGATACCTATATATATTCGCGCGCATTCAGTCGTCTTCGCTTCGCGTCGCGTCGTCAAACGTATTTTATCGACAGAGTGTGCTCCCAAATTACGCATAACATTGTTGAGAGAAACTAAATACTATATTTCCTTAGACCTTTTTTCCATTGCTATTTCAATTAGAATTCCGTAAAAAATAACGAGAAGTAACTGTGTAACATTTAAAAATAATCATAACAATAATAAATTACAGGTTATTATTATACTTAAATACAATAGTAAATGTTTGGAAGAGTATTTTATATTAAGTAAAAAAAAATGGCTTCCAAACCAGGCCGTAAACCAGCTGTTGGCAAAGAAAAATTATTAGAAGCTATAAATAGACGTGCATCTATTTTGATTGAAAGTAAAGATAAAGTTATTTCGAAACATCACGACGTTTGGAAAGAGATATCTACTGAGTTGGATAATAAAATATCACCTTTGACGTTGTATTCCATAGTAACGAATAATAAATATGGCATCCGGAAAAAAATTTATCCTGAAAATAAAAATGACAGTATAAATACCACATTATCATCAACTATGTCATCTCAAAATAAAACTCAAGATACATCGAAAGTGTTTGAAAATTCGGAAGATGATGGGAAAAATGACGAAGATTCATATCACTTTTCTTTCAATATGAACTTCGATGAACTCGATGATTTAATTACATTTGATCTTTATCAACGAAAGCTAAATAATAAGACTATCACTTACAAAAGAAACATTTTTAAGCCTGGTGAATGGCAGGCTGTAATTATGGACAAAATTTGGCATGCTACGAAGAAAAAATGTGGTTACTTTTTTGAAAATCATTATATCCATATGAATAGATTAGGAGGCTCAATAAACGGTACAGTATTCAATTATTTTATGAAATTTCAGTGAAAAAAAAAAAATTATAAATAAGTTAACTTGAAGACATACATTTTTATTTAGTTGACAATTGCTTTAACATTTTAATTGATAAGCAATTCACTGTTAAGTAATTTGTTTATATTTGTTCAGATTTATTAACATACAATAAATGATTTATTATCTCGTATGATTAAGTACAATAAATATTTATTTTAATATAATATTATTAAATTAATATTTTAAAAAATGTATTTCAGGCGATGGAGAATGGTAAATACAAAAACTCTATACTTGACACTGAAATAGCTGCTTAGATTTAAACCAACCATAATTAACTTATGTAAAGTAGGTAAAAAAAAAATTATTATCGTGAAAAATTATATAATTATAAAAAACATTCAACTTCTATTTTTAAATTTTTTTTAGCACAAAATATTAGTTCCAAAAATACAATAAGAATAATTTAACTTTAAATAATTATTTCTTAAATTACTATAGCATCACAGTTTTACCACAGTTTTACAATACATAATAGTATTAAGATCATTTCATGTAACATAGATTTTCATAAGTCTAATAAAATTATTTAAATGTAATAGATTTTTTTGTAATGTGCATTAATATTTAGTAAAATCAAATTATAAGAATTTATTTGGTCATTCACGCTAGATAGCCGAATATTTATTAACAATAAATAGTTCAACTGTACCTAAATAATGATTTATCCTAAACCTTTATTTTTTAACTGAATGGATTGCATATTTCTTTTCAAATATTGCGACATTAATTTTTATGTAAGAAAATTCTTTAAAGTTACCATTTGTAATGAGTAATGTTACAATGTTTCATTGTAAAGAGTTTACAATACTTATATAAAAATCGTCATTTCTTATTGCTATAGTGAGACAAATTTTTAACAAATATTTTTTTTGTTTTCGATTTAATGAATAGAATACTATTTTTTTTAAATTTATTACTGAACTGAATTTATTAATAAACTGAACAAACTGATATTTGCCAGAGTGGGGACAGTAAGCAACCATGTCGTCATACGCTTTGTAGCTGAGCCGCTTGCTTCCTGTCCCCACAGCCAGAAATATTTATTATCAGTAAAAATCTATTTTTTATATCCTTAATTTCTTTTTATATAATTTTTTATGTTAAGATCGGCAGACAGGCTGACAGTCCACTTGATGGTAGGTGGCTACCGTCGCCTATAACACAAGCAACGCCAAAGCTGCTGCAAATGCGCTGCTGACTACAGTAGGATTAAGGATAAGGGTTAGGAGGGGATATAGGGAAATGGGCTCTGGCATCCCTTATTCACTCACAGAAACACAACAGCACACGTGCTGTTATTTTACGGTGGTCTTCTGTAAGGTGGTGGTTACTGCCGCCAGACGGGCTGCCCAAATGACTGCGAAACGCAGTGTGCCCTGCCACTACTTTTCAAATCCAGACCAGAGCCAAATTTGAAAAGTTCATTTTTCAAAGTTGATCCAGCCGGGAATCGAACCCGGGAACCCTAGAACAAAGTGTTAAGGCAAGCACCCTAACCACTCATCCAACGGGCTCGTCAATTTTATGAATTATATTAAATATAAGCAATTGCATATATAATTGGTTAATAAATTCTTTTATCAGTGTACCTAATTGATACTAAAAAAGATTCTAAATATATCATTTTTTATAGGCATATGTAACTGTGGAAGTAGATTGTACGGGAAATATGAAGTAATTGACAAGGAAGCTGTTTTTACTTGCGAAGCTACATATGGCAGTGGGCAATGTAAAAGAATTTATTTGCGAAAATCACACAGAATAAAAGCTGCAGAAAAAATGAAATTCTTTACTACTGACGAATACGAATCGGAATTTGTGCAAGATAAATGTATGAAGCAGAATGATCCGCTCCCTCCGCATTTGCCTAAACCTTCTATTTTACGTTCTGCGAAAGCTGAGCTAATTCGTTCCGAATTTTACCATAGTGACCCAATTGCTGCATTATTAATTATGCAAAATAATGCATACCCAGGAACCATTCATTTTATATCCATACTCCCATTCACAGTTTTTTATTGGACTCATCATCAGCGTGACGTTTTTATCAAATATGCCACTAATGAAAGAAGTTGTGTATACATCGATGCAACGGGTGGGATTAGTCCTAAATTTATAAAACAAAACAAAGTAAAAACGTCACAACTACTTCTTTACCTTGTCGCAATAAATTATTCTGGACAACAGTTTACTGTGGGTCAGATGATATCAGAAGCTCAAGATGTCACCGTTATCACAAATTTTTGGAATAAGTGGCTTCAGTACGGGTTTCCTCAACCACGGGAAGTTGTCATGGATTCGAACGATGCTCAATTAATAGCAACAATAACATCTTTTACGTCATTTAAAACGGTTGGAGAATATGCAAACGCTTGCCGGAAAAACATTGTGCCTACTTGTTACATCAGAATTGATGTCGCACATTTTATGCATATTTATGCGAAATTACTAAGTAGTACACAAAAATTAGTTAAAATTTTTTACTTATCATGTTTAGGTAATTTACTGTGTATGACTGATGAAAACGAAATTTGGGAATATTTAAAAGCAATTTTTACTGTAGCGCTAAGCGAACGAGCTGGAACATTACCGTCTGGATATAATTCACCTTGCCAACTGGCCAAAATTTTTTTAAGAAAGTCGATTACAGGTATAAATTAAATATTAATATTTTAAAAATTATCTTTTGAAATCAAAAATATCAGATTTGCGTAATTTTACCATTGAATAATACTAGTTTAAAAATGTAATTAATGTGTCTATTAGAAAATAGACAATTTTTTCCTAATTAGATAATATAAATTTTTATTGTAGAATATTTCTTTCGACAATCATTTATATGTTTTTAATTACTTATGATACACAAAATAATTAAAAGTAATATTGTTAAATAAATTGATTAATCCCAGATAATTAGAAATAATTTAAAATTTAATCTAAAATATTGCGCTGTAAAAATATAATTTTGAAAGGGTGCTTTTATCTTTTAGTTTAAAAATTAAGGGGTAACACCACTGAATTTTTTTGTAAAAATAGTTTCTTTATTAAAAGATGATTTGAATGCTAGAAAATAGGGCAACGTTTGTTTTACCTAAAATCAATATATTTTTTCGAATTTTGAACTGTTCCCAAACACGTTCAACTATTTCGAATTAAGAAGACTTTGAACACGTTTTTCTCGAAAGACGATTATTCAAAACAACAAGCAGCATAACTCTTGAATTTTTGATAATTCTTTTAAATATCATAAATAGCAGCGGGATTTTTGGTAAATTAATTCTATTTTTCTTTAATTTCAATTCAACTTGTGTCGTAAGAACGGCTCTAGCATCGCCCTTTTGTGAAAATTTTCAACTATTATTTTTTTGTTTAATTCTTCAATACATGCTTAATAGTTTACTTGTATATTTATTCGTTTATTTCCCTTTCTTTCATCGGAAAAGAAAGCTTTTTTTCGGCCGTTACAGTGGTGTTTATACCCCTTAAAACATTTTAATATTTTAAAGACCATTGTTAAATTAAGTTAAAATAACTTTTAAACTATAGTAGTGACGATATTATGAATATAATTTATTGTAAAAGTGTTCAATGCATGTATATATTTACTTATTTTATTAAAAAATTTCAGGTGATAATGAGGTGTACGACAATATTGAAAATAGTACAAAATATGATTATATAAATATTTTTCATAATGATGAAGATGATGATGATACAGAATGGGGACAATTAGGGACTACGTTATATCAAGAAGTTCAAAATAACTTGAATGATAAAGGTATTGAAGAAAATGCTCTTCACAATAAAGATATTGTATTGAAGTTGTTAAAAGACATCAAAAGGTTACCTTTATGGTCGAGCATAAGCTATAATAAATTCAAATCTTCTGGACGGATTCCAGCTTCTAGTGCTCCCGTAGAAGGTGAAATAGCTCGCTTGAAACGAGGTTTATTAAAAAAAAAAAAAAGTTTGCGAGTGGATGCAGCGGTAGAAGCACATATTAAGTACCTTTTAGGACGAATAAATGTCGTAGATGCTAATATTGACGAAAATTTAGCTACAAAAATTGTTACATCTGGGAAAGAATTATGTCCTGCATGTAAGCGAGGTGATGTACCGTCAGGTAATCATAGCTGCATAAAATGTAAGCCAGTCCACATTTCCATTGAATGTTCACTCCCTGTAGACGATGAAGAAGAAGGATTCAGTGAAAAACGGCTCTATCGAACATGTAGTAAGGAAACGAAAAATTATATCAATGATCAGACATTTATTAAGAAAAAAAGTAAGGTTAATGATAATAACAATGATGGAAAAAAAAATACAAATAAACCTAATAGTAGTGATAAAGACAATGAAGACAACGGTGATAATATTAATATTATAAATAATCACAATAATAGCATTCTTGACGAAAATGTTAATTTTAGTGAAGATTTCGTAAAAAAAAACATTTTATCTAATAATAGTGGAAGTGATAATTGCAATGATAAGATAAATGATAATGAATATAATAATTATGTGAAGAAAAACGAAATTAGTAATATTGAATCTAAATTAAACTGTGTTCGCTGTCAAAAAACATTGAAAAATACTGTTTCATATCCTATTGATGACAGTGATGAAACCTGTTTTGGATATAGAGTATGTTGTCAATGTAACAACATTGATCAGATTTCAACAAAACAAATGTTGGGTAAAAGAACGTACGAGAATTGGCGAGGACAAGGTAAACCATTGGAAGAAAAAAAATCTCGTTCATTATACATAGGGAAAAATTCATCAAAAATTGAGGAAATGTTACAATTCAAAAAAACGCGTGGTTTACCTATTTTAAAATTCGGTGATTCAGCACGCTTGCAAGCAATAAGAATTAAAAATCGTCGCGTGACCCTGTACAACACCTGCCCATTCGACAGTTTATTTCAACTTTTATTAGTTGCAGCATGTGATTTTCCCGTGATAAACGAAAAAGTAAAATACATATAATTTTTATTCTGAAAAAAATTGGTATAGTAAAATTAAATTATTAATCATAATACAATTATTGTATATCTTTTAATAATATAATAATTAAGTTATGACTTATTAGTTATTCATTGTATTGTTTGTATAGAAAACATTTTCAATAAGTATTTGATAAACCAATACTGGTTAATAATGGTATTTAAATAATTCTCAGAGAAAGAACATAGTGAGATCTTCATGAGAATATTTTCAATTACCGTACCAATTATTTTATAAGAAAAACTTAGTATACAGGATCATAACTTACAAAATTAATTGAATTTTATCGACAGATGGCATGTGAAGAAGACGTCAACAACTTATTCAAATTAGTCCTTGATGCTCTGAATAATAAACTAAATGTAAGGATGTATCGACAACGAGTTGAAATACTGTCCGATCATTTCAAAGTATTGAAATCAATCAACGATGTGGATATTATTTCCTGCGAAACGCAAGTTGGTAGCTTTGCGGCAAAGCTATTCACATCAATGCCAAGTTTTGAAGAAACATTAACCTGTTCGAGGGGATGTGCATTTCGAACTATATCTCTGCCTATAATATCGGTTAACGAGGATTCTTTTCATAGATTTGAAAAAGTGTTTGAAAATCACGTATTAAGATCATATCGGTGCAATGGAATTGACTGCTCTGAGATGACTTCAAGAGAAGTTATAAAAATAGGTATTGCGAATAATTTACTATAAATATAAATATATATTTAATTTGCCAGCATAAATGGCATCATACATCGGTCTCTTGCCATCAATATACCTTCGATGCTCGAACCAAATGGTATCATGCGTGATGATGACAAGAGACCAGATGGAATGTCTCTAGTTCCATGGAGGATGGGTCGTCCGCTGGTGTGGGATGCTACCTGCGTCGACACATTGGCACCGTCCCATCTTCATGGAACACTTACCACAGCTGGTGCTGCTGCGGAAGCGGCCGAGAAACTTAAAATTCACAAATACAGAGATATCGGTACCGGCTACATATTCATTCCTTTTGGTGTCGAATCTCTGGGTCCGTGGGGCCCCAACGCGCTTAAATTTTTTAACAACTTGTCAAAACGTTTCGACATAACCGGGGATTATAGAGCTGGCCATTACCTCGGGCAACAGATTAGCATTGCCATACAACGAGGTAATGCAGCCAGCATGCTCGGGACTCTGCCTAGGGGACTGAAACGTTATCATTTATAATATGTTAATGTTTATAAGGAATTAAATAAATAATTAATATTTTATCTCCACTATAAATTAAAAACAGCACTATAAAAATAAATTAGCACTCAATTAGCACTATACAATATAGTTGTATAGTAAAAAATCATAGTAAACAATACAAATTATTAGTAACAAACATATAATTATATTGATAATTTTAAATTCAACAAAACTTTCATCAACGATCTATAAAGAAAAAAAATTACATATAACAATATCTTTTTATTTTTTTCAGGAGACTTGGTATTCTTTGAACCCTATCAGCAAAATGGGGCAGCTGTAATAAGACAGCTAAAAAAAATTCCGCAAAAATTTACACGTCCTACGGACTCAAAGACTATGAGGCTCGTAGGATTAGTCCACTATTATCCCCCGACTATGTGCAATAAAAGAACAAAAATAGAAAATAAAGAAAATGTCCAGAACGATAACAATGACTGGAAACCGATTGGACACTATGTAGCCATTTGTCATCGTAGAGATGGGTCATGGGTCCTTTACGATGATAGAAAAGAAAAAGAAAAAAGAGTGGGACCAAATTTTAAAGCAGAATTAGCCTTAATTATGTATGCCACAGACGCAGTTCCTGCATAGTTATTATTATTTACTATAATTAAAATTACATTAAATTGTTTACTATGATTAAAATGTTTTTCTACTAAATGTCCTAAAAACATCGAAATCTACAAACCCTAATATGACGGCAAAATAAATATATTCTAAAGACGAATATACAAAATACAAATGGTTGATTACTTCAAAAATCATCCAAGTTCACCGGCTCTACAATGCAGTAACCGTTTTGCTAGCATTAATAAGCAAATAATTGTACTTTTTTTTAAATATATTACTGAAAGCTCAGCACTTATTGAAGAGAATTCTCACAGTGAGAAATAAGTGCTCGGTGATACTGAGAGACGAGTTTTCCAGCTGCACAATACGCACTGAACTTCACATTATAGAGTCTCAAAAATATAAAAAAATGCTTTTTTCTTTACTTAAGCGCGGGAAGGTCAGCACTAATTGAGCACTTAATTGTCACGGTGAGATATAAGCAGTAAATAAATAATATCCTATTTTACCGGCTGGACAATGCGCCACTTCCGTCCCGCTAGCATTGTTGATTACTATTTATATTGAAATTATTTTTTTATCCAAATTAAGCGCGGGAATTAGTGGTAAAATGTATTAAAGTTATGTTTTTTTCAAATAATGTTTTTTCAAATGTAGGTAGTTATATTAGCAGCACTAATTGAGCACTTAATTTTAACTACAATACTTAACGCTAATTATCTGAGTTTATTGATTTCCGATTAACACAATGCTAGCTTGATCAAAAGGTAGCATTGTATCGTTTTCTTGCTTATTTATAAGAGCACTCTTTATAATTGTTTGGCAGTAAATTAGCACTAAATTTTGAGCTAAATTTTTTTTTATTTTTCCGACTTTACAAACTATTACAATGCTAGCTTGATCAAAAGGTAGCATTGTATCGTTTTCTTGCTTATTTATAAGAGCACTCTTTATAATTGTTTGGCAGTGAATTAGCACTAAATTTTGAGCTAATTTTTTTTTTTTTTTCGACTTTACAAACTATTACAATGCTAGCTTGATCAAAAGGTAGCATTGTATCGTTTTCTTGCTTATTTATAAGAGCACTCTTTATAATTGTTTGGCAGTAAATTAGCACTCAATTAGCACTAAATTTTGAGCTAAATTTTTTTTTATTTTTCCGACTTTACAAACTATTACAATGCTAGCTTGATCAAAAGGTAGCATTGTATCGTTTTGTTGCTTATTTATAAGAGCACTCTTTATAATTGTTTGGCAGTAAATTAGCACTCAATTAGCACTAAATTTTGAGCTAAATTTTTTTTTATTTTTCCGACTTTACAAACTATTACAATGCTAGCTTGATCAAAAGGTAGCATTGTATCGTTTTCTTGCTTATTTATAAGAGCACTCTTTATAATTGTTTGGCAGTGAATTAGCACTAAATTTTGAGCTAATTTTTTTTTTTTTCGACTTTACAAACTATTACAATGCTAGCTTGATCAAAAGGTAGCATTGTGTCGTTTTCTTGCTTATTTATAAGAGCACTCTTTATAATTGTTTGGCAGTAAATTAGCACTCAATTAGCACTAAATTTTGAGCTAAATTTTTTTTTATTTTTCCGACTTTACAAACTATTACAATGCTAGCTTGATCAAAAGGTAGCATTGTATCGTTTTCTTGCTTATTTATAAGAGCACTCTTTATAATTGTTTGGCAGTAAATTAGCACTCAATTAGCACTAAATTTTGAGCTAAATTTTTTTTTATTTTTCCGACTTTACAAACTATTACAATGCTAGCTTGATCAAAAGGTAGCATTGTATCGTTTTCTTGCTTATTTATAGGAGCACTTTTTTTAATTGTTTGGCACTAAATTAGCACTAAATTAGCACTAAATTTTGAGTTAAAATTTTTTTTATTTTGCCGACTTTACAATGCTAGCTTAACATACGTCATTTCATAGGGGAGAAAATCTGTATGAAATAATAAGTAGTATATATGCAAAGGTCGGATTGTCGTTAGAGATGACCGCACCGTGTGCGTCGTTTCGAACAAAAAATGTCTCAACTAACCGGCCGCGTGCCATCATTGTGGGCTATATTAGACTACGTAGTAGGGATCAGTTATTGATTGCTGATTGTACACGCCGTGGTATCAACACTGTCGACATTGGCCTATCTGGCCCTACAGTCAACATCTACATGAGTGATAATTTGACACCAGCTAACAAGTTATTCAGCAAAATGCATTGACGTATATATTACTAGCGTAAGAACTGAGCCAAAACGGCGCGGCGAAATGGCACCAGCAGTTTAGGGCCAGCTATCTGCAGTGGTCATCTCTCGTCCGCGCAAGATTGTGGTTGAGTAAATTGTTATAAAAATGCCTAGTTGCATAGTAAAAAGCTGCAAAAACTATGACACGAATATTAAAAAGGAACAGGGAATATCTTATCATTGGTAAGTAATCATTGGTAAGTTAATTTTAACACATTTCATTCGAAAGTCAATGTTAATAATGGCGGCCGTGAATTAAAATTGCCGCACGTGAATTAAAAAATTAAAGTAATGACGTCATTCGTGTATTTTTTTTTAGAAATTTGGTGTAATATATTTTTAATTTGGGTAAAATGTTTTATAGTTAATGTAACAGTGACGAAAACGTGGAAAGTAAGAATTTATTAAGAAACAATGTTTATCTATATTTATTTATAAATAAAAAGAATCTTCGAAATGTATGTACGCCCATAACTTTCGAACGGGTAGACCGATTTTAATTCGGTTTTGACTAATGGAAAGAGGGATAAACGGGGAATGTTCATATATATAAAAATTGTACCACGGGCGAAGCCGTGGGGCGGGCCGCTAGTATGTATATAAATATGTCTATAAGAAGTAAGTTTGTGTATAAGACGTTGTGTGAAAGAACGCCACTGTTTGTCTATACGCCACTGTTTGGGTAGAATGTTCCGTTGGGCGTATCCTTACTTTCAAAATCATTGGCTGCTTAAGTGTTTATTGCATTTGCGTATTTTTCTTAATTTAATTTAAAAAAAAAAATCATTTAGCACGTAGAATTTTGTTTTTAGTATTTTATTCATTTTGTTTATTATTAATATTTATTTTGTGTTATATGTAACTCTAATTCTTTAAATATTTGTTTATATTGTAAAAAAATGTGTATGTTAAAATGACTGTTTCTTAATAAAGATTTAAAAAAAATTGTCTACATCATACAATAAGTACCATACAGTACAATAAATACCATACATTAAAAATATAAACTGTATTAAAAACAGAAGTCATTTTAATTATATACCACCTCGTTTCCCCAACAATAATATTTGTTCGAACGAGCTCTGTTTGTTTTAATCTATGTCTCGAGGATATTATCGAATCGATGCGTAAAATAAATATAGGACGAGGCGTGAGTGGCCTTGAACGGGATCGTGCAAGGGTTCAACCTCGTGATTGACATAGTACAAGCGTTTACGCCATTTTTATACCAACTCGACGCGCCTGTTATTCAAATTAGATTGAGTAAGTAAAATATTTGCATAAAAATGACAGTTTTCATGTTTGGTCAGTCGAACGGGTCGAATACGGTCGGGTCGTGTAATTTAGGAATGTAATTTTTTCCCCCTATCCCCTCCTAATCCCTTATCCATAATCCTACTGTAGTCGGCAGCGCACTTGCAGCGGCTGTGGCGTTGCTTGTGTTATTATAGGCGACGGTAGCCTCCTACCATCAAGTACGGTCCACTTGATGGTAGGTGGCTACCGTTTATGTTAAGACATAAAAAAATATTGCCAATGTATAATTAGTACCGTATTTGCCATTATTTATTACTTGTGCCATTTAATTTAATTTTTAATATATCTAATTTAAATATTTGTAGATTTGACATGAAATCTTGACGTTTACATCAAGATTTTAATATGCAAAATATAATTTACATTTTGCATTAAAAAATTTAAAATAAAATAAGACTTTATATTTTATTGCTAATATAAAGAAATGTCTATTTATTTATTCTTAGCAACATTTGGTGTCCAACTGTTTACGAAAGGAAAATAAATGTTTATAAAAATTGTAGGTAGTTGTGGCACATAGAAGGAAGTGCTGCGTCGTTTCTCGGCCATGCAATAAAATGGCGACACATGTCTGTATCCTAAAGCGCGGTTGGGATATTAAGTCAGCAAAATTGCATATTTGGAGAAAAGACTCTCTGTGAAAACAAAGAAACAAGCGTTATTTTTAAAAAAGGATTCTAAAGAATTCGCAATTAAAATTAAAATTTAAATGAAATCCATTTATTTTAGACATTTTTAAGTTAATCTAAAAACCCTTAAGGGATTCACTGAGGCAAATGACATTTACTATAGAACTCGCTGGCGGCGGAGACAATTCAACAGGCCTAGAAATGGTGTTTTTTTGTTTTTACCATTAGAACATTACACAATTTTTTTTTTATCAATACAATTTTTTTATCTAATATCAACTTATTAATAGGTACAGGATTCATATGCGTGCAATAAGCCGTTTTCGAGAGAATTTTCAATAAAGGTCAAATTCTTCTTGTGTTCTAACTTTTTTTGTGGAGTTTCTATTACTTTAACGAAAATTCTAATTAATACAATTGGTTCTTCACATCTTTAAGTATAATATAATTATATTTTTTTCAAAGCAATTTCTATTTTCTATTTCTTGTAACATTTTCATTAAACAATGGATATTTTTAGTATTTAGCGTTTGTCTCCCCCTTAAGCCGTTTTTGCCTTATTGTTCGGGACAGCCTACAGTTCGTATAAACAAAAGTGATTGTGCAAAGTGTTCATACGTACAGTGTTCGCATAGAAATGGGCCAACGTAGTAAAATGTTGGCCCATATATACGTATGAACAAACAAAGACAACAACAGAAAGTGAAAGGGACAGAAAATACTGTTATTGCACAACATTTAACATTATTTCATAATATTGCACAACTTGCGCAATCGTGTCACACTCGTTCGGCATTGGCGCATTTGTCCTCGGCGCAGGGCACGATTGCCGCTAGTTTAATATGTAAAAATTGTATTATAAATCGACAATTTTTCTAATAAAATTGTCTTCGCTTCACCGCATTGACCTATGTAACTAGTACGGACTTTGTCTTGGAACCTTACAAACTCTCCTCGGTCTGACCCACCGATCGGCTAGATCAGCGACGCTTCTTCACGGGAGCGTTGCCCACTAGCGCGGTACACAGCCGTACCGTAAACCCAATGTACGGGAGCTTACAGGCCCGTACACTTATTGAAGAACAAACAAACATCCACACATCTTCACAAACTTTCGCATATACATATAATATTAATAGGATGTCTTACTATATACTATTTGATCCAAAATAACAAAGTTTATCTCTTTATAATATTTAAAATACCTAACGTGCAGCTTACTACTGCAAGCTGGCTAGGTACGAATTGAATTCCCATATGAGAATGCCTTGCTATTCGAAATCACCGAAACACATCCTTATTTACTAACAATTGGCGGCCAGCCAAGCTTCTTCCCGGAGTAAAGTGTACTAGTTAGCAAAATGGAGGCCTTTAGGACCCATAAAACGCCCAGTCAACTATTATTTGTTCGGCTTATTCCTTACATAATTTCAATGTATTGTGTTAATTCTAAACAGAAAAGTTTCATTTATTGTTTTTAACATTATTAACAAATAAATACTCGTAAATTTATTACATGAAAATTGCTAAGTTATTGATTGTATAATTATATAGGCTTAATCATTTTATTCCTGCGGAGCAAAATTTATTCCAAATATCATAAAGCTTCTCTATTAAGATGTCTTCGCAAAAACTCTCAACTGTCGCTTCCGTATCGCGTACCGTAGCACTCTGCCCCTTGAGCGCACAGACAGTCTGGATATTCTTAGAAAGGTTTCGAAGTTTCGAACTAGTAAATATCAGGCGCGGCTTATTCTATCGGTTTTAGAATAGTTCTTCGGTTCCTAGAATATAAACTCTATGTTGTAACCGTAAAGACCGATTTCCTTTTTCACTTCTTCTTGAATGTTCTATGCCCCTATCGCTAACTTGCGTTCCTTCGAGAAGGTTCCTTGGCCAACCGTAACACTATGATAAATTGGATAGACCGTCTTTCGGCAGTAATCACTCCTCTATCCTATCCCCTTCCAATTCTTGAACTAATTAAGGTCGGCAGCGCACACGTACCCCCCCTGGTGTTGCTTGTGTCCATAGGCGACGGTAGCCACCTACCATCAAGTGGACCGTCAGCCTATCTGCTACCTTTAATAATATTTAAAAAAATTCTTGAACTATGGTCGGCACTTGGAGCATCCATGGCATTGCTTGTGTTAGTAGGGGACGATAGCCACCCGCAATCAAGTGATCGTATACCTGCCTGCCTGGAAATGTTCAATATTTACAATCGAGCGAAATTTTCACTGAGTGTCGTAACAGAGAGATTTACAATAGGCATGATGACGGTTGTTGAGCGTTTGTATTATTTCGTAATACCGTGGAACGGAACGCAGAAGTCAGTCATTAAAGATTCATTTTACCGAGCGGTTGTGTATTCTTTTGGGAGGACCTTATTTGTCGCAAACATGGTCCTATTCGAGCCGAATATGTGTAAAATGTGAACAGTAACAAAGCGCAAGTTATCGCGAGTGTAGTGAGCCAAATATATTGAACGATATTTATTAAATGTTCATAAAACTAATCCATTAAAATTATTTAAATTATTGTGGGTATAGCTAAAAACTGACATTTTAGCAAGGAAGTGAATATAGCTACAAATTAGAGTGACATTTAATTAACTGTCAATATCAATTTCAAATGTCAAGTGGAAGTGTCAACTGATTCATACTTCAGACATATTATTATTAAAAGTTTAACAAAATAACAAATTTACAATTAAATAACATTAAAATTTACAGATTTGGACTAAATAATTAAGTGATATAAACATTTTTGTGAATTAATAACTGGGTGTATCTATTCAGAACATTTGTGGTAGGAAAACTTTAACCTTCAGATAAACAATAACAAAATGAGTTTAACAAGTGAAATAGACATTAAAATATTACACAAGAATCAATTTTCTTTACGAAAACAATTACAAAGTGCTCATACTAACTTCAAGAAATCACCTAAAGAAAGATTAACATGGAATTATGTAAAAACAAAACTGGATTTACTGGAACAATATTGGTTAAGTTTTCAAAACAATCATTTTCAAATATTACAAAAGGATGATGAACCTGAAGAAAATTACTTAGATTTTTACTTTGAAACAGAGGATGAATATGCTATTGCAAAAGACTATATGTTAACAAAACTTAGTGACCTTACTCCACAAATAGAGAAAACGGAAAATACAAAATCACAATTTAATCTTCCACCTATACAAATACCAAAATTTGATGGACAGTACAGTGAGTGGACTTCATTCCATGACCAGTTTGTTTCTTTAATACACCTAAATAATTCATTAAGCAATGTAAATAAGTTGCACATGTTAAAACAAAATTTAGTGGGTGAAGCAGCCAATTTACTAAAAAACATTGCAATTACTGACAATAATTATGAACATGCATAGTCAAAACTGAAAAAAAGATACAGTAATAAGAGAATAATCATAAATTCATATTTGCAAAAACTTACCTCACTTAAAACTATTTCATTTGAGAGTGCAGCAGCGATCAAGAATCTGTTAGACACTACAACAGATTGTCTCAGCGGTCTTGAAGGAATTGGAGTGGACACAAGGTCGTGGGATCCAATCATTATATTTTTGTTGTCGCAGAAATTGGATAATGACTCTGTTAAACAGTGGGAAGACATTACTTACAAAGATCTTAACGATGAGTTGCCAACATACAAACAATTTTCAGATTTTCTAGAAAGACGATTTAGATCTCTTGAGGGCTGCATTCAATCATCATACAACACAAACTCGCGAGCGATAACTAACATAAGGTTGAGTACAAACAAAAGAGTATTTTTTAACACACATAAAGAAGTATGTGTGGTGTGTGATGGTGAACATTACATCTTCAAATGTAAATTATTTATACAAATGTCTATACCGGAGAGAAAAGCACTCATTCAACAAAAAATTCTTTGCTTTAATTGCTTAATACCAAATCGTAGAGTTAAAAACTGTAAAGCTTCTAATTGTCGCATTTGTGGACGGCGTCACCACTCTCTGATTCACACTGAAACATATAACAAAACACCTCCCAAAAGGTACGAACGACAGAGTAAACCTGTAATACAACAGCAAGAGGACAGAACAAGGCAACAACACACAACCAATAGTGAAGAAAATAACAATACAACCACTTACCATATTACAGAAAACACTACAAATCATACAACTAACATATTGTTAGCAACAGCAATAGTGACAGTGAAATCACACAACGGCCATGCACGGTCACTGAGAGCATTGATCGATCCAGGTGCTGAGGGATCTTTCATTACTGAGAATGCAGCACAAGCACTCGGTCTTAGGAAAAAGCAAATAAGTGGTTACATAAGTGGATTAGAAAACAAAATTATTGCAAATACAAAGCATTCTGTTACCTTTACATTACATTCAAACTATGACAAAACATTAGAAATGCCAGTTAATGCTCAGGTACTTCCAACACTGACACGCTTGCTTCCATCAAGGCAAGTGAACAATACCTGGAGCCATTTACAAGGCTTGACACTAGCTGATCCTGAGTATAATAAATCTGCTAAAATAGATTTATTATTGGGAGTTGAAATATATTACAAAATTATGCTTGAGGGTATAGTTTCTGGACCAGCTGGAACTCCATTAGCACAAAGAACGAGACTCGGTTGGATACTTTCTGGAGAAGTTTATACAACAACCAATCGAAGAGACAACTTAATAAACATGCATATTTTAACACAAGATGAAGATGCTTATCAATTACAAAAATTTTGGGAATTAGAATCACCAGATTCATATAACAACAAACAGAATATGACAAATGAAGAATTACTTTGTGAGAAGATATTTGCAGAAACACACACACGAGATAGTGAAGGAAGGTCCTTTGAAAGACAAAACTTTAGAGTATGGAGACACTAAACAAATAGCCAAAAAGAGACATCAACAATTAGAGAATAAAGTGAACAAAGAGACATTGAGTTAGAACAAGAGTACACATTTGGGACACATGAGCGAAATAAGAACAGAAGAAGATAACACATTGAAGAAATATTACATGCCTCATCATGCATTTCTCAAACCAGACAAATTTACTTCAAAATTTACTTCGACACATCTTGCAAAGGCCCATATGGCCATTCTTTGGTATGGACAATCTAGTTAGAGTGTATCTGTACAGTGTAAAAATGCAATTATTGCGAGACCTATGTATAACAAAGATATGCCGCCTTTCCATTTAACCTGATTGATTTTGTATAAAATTTGTTGTTTAGTTTTCATTGTCAGACATTGTTTTGGTTAAGACCAGCGCTAACATTTTTTGTGTATTTTTTTCTTTTTTGGAAGGACCTCAAGATGTCCTTGGTGGGGCGGTATGTTGAGCGTTTGTATTATTTCGTAATACCGTGGAACGGAACGCAGAAGTCAGTCATTAAAGATTCATTTTACCGAGCGGTTGTGTATTCTTTTGGGAGGACCTTATTTGTCGCAAACAACGGTATTAAAGAATCAAAGAATAAATGGTTTTGGAGAAAAATATATGTTGAAAGGAGTTTAAAAAATTACTCATTTTTTGTATTAAAATTGAGATTAATAAGATTTTCAAGAAAATAGAAGTATAAATAACTGCAATCGGTCATGTTAACTGAAACACCAATCAGAGCCAATGACGTCACTCCCAGGTAAGTGCCATCGTGTTGCTTGACTTTGCTTTGACAGAATGAAAAATCTGATGAGATGTCGGTGACGTCACGGTTCATCAGACATGACGCCATGACACCTAAGAGCGTCTTCGCGCGTAATTCAAAATAGATTTAAAAACATTCAATAATTCGCATTGAAATTTAGTTTTTTCCTGAAATATTATTTTTTTCGGATATGGTATACGTGTATCTACATTATGGAAGGAAATTTCAAAATCTGTCATCATTGTACACAAATAAAAATTGTCTGTCTCTATGACAAATTTACATTTTTCTTAAATTTTTATTCAACCTATCAGCCCGCAACGAAATGGCGTATCCATTTGATATTTCAAACAATTCATTTGAGAGATTAAAACTTAAATTGGCTTCCATCCAACCGCAAGGCATTTCTAATTCCTGATTGGACAAAACAGAAATACCTTCCTTTAATAGCCGACTATAACCATTCCCATTCCTTCCGACGTGTTTGGTCATAGACTAAAATTATAATTTAAACGAATGTTTTTTTTTAATTAACTAGCGTTCCACCCCCGGTTTCGCCCGGGATGCGATTTTTATATATATATGAACATTCCCCGTTTATCCTACTTTCCATTAATTAAAATCGGTCTACCCGTTCACGCGTGACCAAGGGAAATGGGGATTCATTTTTATATATAGAAGATAGATAAGAGAGTTAGAAAACCTGATATTAGGAAAACATTAGCTAAAATAATTTCACAATTTTACTTCAGCACTTACTTATTTTACTTAAGTAAGTAACTTCAGAACGAACACAATTTTTATCAAAATGAGCACACGAATTAAGGTACAATTTGCATAACAAATTTTTGCAACTTCTCGTAAATAAGAGAACAGATTGAAAAATGGGAGAGTTTTTCTTAAATGTTGTGTAATATATGAAAAAAGAAATAAAAGTAGCCGATTAAAACTTTAGTACGGACACTTTGGATGAGTGGTTAGGGTGCTTGCCTTAACGCTCTGTTCTAGGATTCCCGGGTTCGATTCCCGACAGGGTCAACTTTGAAATGAACTTTTCGAATTTGGCTCTGGTATGGAACTGGAAAGTGGCAGGGTACACTGCGCTTCAGTCATTTAGAGAGCCCGTATGGCGGCAGTAACGAGAACAGAACTTTTTACAGAAGACGACCGTGAAATAATAGCACGTGTGCTGTTGTGTTTCGGTGAGCGAGTAAGGGATGCCAGAGCCCATTTCCCTATCCCCTCCTAATCCCTTATCTTTAATCCTAATGTAGTCGGCAGCGCACTTGCGCACTTGCACCTACCATCAATTGGACCGTTAGCCTGTCTACCGGTACGCGTACACCAAAACCGATTTTGTCGGCCGATGGCGAACAGAACTACTCGGACGAGTAACTCGGACGTTCAACTGAATACACTGCAGACGATAACGGCCGTTGTCGGTGGAACTTATGAAGTCTGAACTGTGCAACTAGAGAGTATAGACGTGTTTTTAAAAATGGAGGATTTCGAAGAAATGTATTTTTTAGAAAATTCATACCGCAATTTTTTCAATATCCATTCTTGATCGAAATAACGACTCGATCGCAGAAAGAAGCCGGTAAAACTGACAAAAAATCCAAACACGTTCGGACTCGTCAGTTGATCGTCCGTTTTCGGGCGTCATCGGACGACGTCGGTAGTAGCAGTGTATGCGCTCTCTTTCATTTACTTACGTTTGATTTGATCGGCCGAGTTCGGCCGATGACGCCCGAGCATACTTCGGCCGATGACGGATTCGGTGTACGCAAGCTGTAACGATCTTTAACATAAAAAAAGTTATTTATTAAGCTTAAAAAAGAAATTTGTTGTCGCTGAAATATGTTATTACTGTGACGAAAAAACTTTTTATTGGGCAGTAATTTACTATTTTCTCAGAAATAATATATTTTTGTATAAATGTGCCCGATTCGAACTTTTTTAAATAGTAGTCTTTTATGCTCTGTAATTTTATCTACGTTTTAATTTTACTCTAACAAGTCAAATTATAGGTGACGATAATAAAGCTTTCCTATTAAGTCCTGGACTTAAATATATAGTGCCAAACTTGTGCTAAATGCATTTTGCATAAATGAATTTATTTAAATATAAATTGAAATGAAGACATTGAACAAGTGACATTTTTAAAAAATCTTGCTAAAAGAAAAATATATTATTTCCTTTGTGACTATTTTTCTTGTAAGTAAGTCTTGAATTATTATCTTTTCAAAAATCCACTCTGGTCCTGTTTCAATAGAATACAACGTATAAATTCGGTTTTCATTCGGTTTTTGTTTCATTCCATTCGGTTTACAAACAAAAAAAATACGCGCTATACCAAATACCACGCGAACGAAGTTACGGGCTTAGCTATAGTTACTCACGCTAGACAAAAGAAAGACTACGAAGTCATGTACCATACAGTTTATTATTATCTTATTTATTCAAAACCAGGGTTAATGGGCATTTACTGGGTAAGCGTAGTCCACCTTCGGCCACATCTACACCTCACATCAGGTGAGATAGTGGTCAAGCGCTACCCTGATCTAATAAAAAAAAAGTTATGACTTATTTTTTAATTAAAAAAAGACTATATATTAATCTATATAAAGTATTATTACATGCGAATGATAACTCATTGTCTATATACATACAACCAAATTAAAAATTTAAATACAAGACCGTGAGGTCCCGTGCATGCTGGGGTGGCAGAAGCGTGGCGGAAGCTTATTGTGCCAAGAAAAACAACTCGTCTAGCTCCGCCGGTTCCCCTACCTTTCCCCAGGACGCTCGCCGTATTCCCCCTTTGAATTTCCAGACCCAGCGCGCCGGTCGCCCGATTTTTCGATCAGGAGTTTCCCCAACTTTTGCTTCGGGCGACCACACGCCGAGCGTTTCTACCGCGAACGCTAGAAGTTCAAAGTGGTCGGCGAGGCCTGAGTACTTGCTCTTTTTTAAATTTTCAGCGCTGAGAGCAGCGGAGCCGGCCGAGTTGGTGGAGGCAGACAGATGTCTCGGAGCGAGGGTGTCCACACACGTGGTATCCCACACCAGCGCCCTCCCGCGGCACCAAGGGACAAGGGTCATGCCATTAAAAAAAGAAACCGTCTTTTTATATTTATCAAGCTATTGCTCAGTGGCAGTAAAATTGACATATTGTTGAAATGGAAAACTGTGATAAATTTTTTAGCAATCCTTAAAATATGTATTTTTTTTTTGCTAGCGCGGTCACTTAAGTGACGTCACATATTGTACATACCAATAAACGTGATTGATATTTACCAATAAAAGTTTAGAGATTCTTGTTTGAAGCCTACAAGTTGTCTCTTCTATGAAATAATATCTTTAGTCTACACACCTCAACTTCTTTGGCACGTTGTAAAATGAATGGTTGGTATTTTATAGCTTTTGAAGCGCTTCGTCTCCGGAGGACACATTTTGTACTAGTAGAATTCAATCAATCAGTAGACATACTTTTTTTTAAATGTTTTTTAGGTCTACTAGATGGTAGGTGGCTACCGTCGCCTATAACACAAGCAAAGCTACAGGTGCTGCAAGTGCGCTGCCGACTACAATAGGATTAAGAATAAGGGATTGGAAAGAGTTAGGGAAATGGGCTCTGGCATCGCTTACTCACCCACCGAAACACAACAGCACACGTGTTGTTATTTCACGATGGTCTTCTGTAAGGGGGTGGTTACTGCCGCCAGTCGGGCTGCCCAAATGGCTGCGAATCGCAGCATACTACACGGATTCACTATATTATACACGGAATATATCCCTGTGAAGGTGAGTACAGACATTATGTAATGAAATATAACTTGTTTTATATGTGTGGATGATGAATATTATAAAACAAATAATAATATTATATATTATAAACAATATATAATATTTGTTCGGGACAGCCTACAGTTCGTGTGAAAACATTAGTGATTGTGCAGTGTTCATACGTACAGTGTTCGCATAGAAATGGGCCAACGTAGTGAAATGTTGGCCCATATATACGTATGAACAAACAAAGACAACAATAGAAAGTGATAGGGACAGAAAATACTGTAAATAGTGTTATTGCACAACATTTAATATTATTTCATAATATTGCACAACTTGCGCAATCGTGTCATCACCCATTTGTTATTGGCGCATTTGTCTCGGCGCAGGGCACGATTGTCGCTAGTTGGATGTAAATAATTGTATTATAAATCGACCTTTTTTCCAAATAAATTGTCTTCGCTTCACCGCATTGACCTAGGTAACTAGTACGGACTTTGTCTTGGAACCTTACAAACTCTCCCCGATCTGACCCACCGATCGGCTAGATCAGCGACGCTTCTTCACGGGAGCGTTGCCCACTAGCGCGGTACACAGCCGTACCGTAAACCAATGTACGGGAGCTTACAGGCCCGTACATTTATGGTCCAATCGAGCCGGATATAGCCGATTGTATAGCGCTGTTGGTCAGTCGAGGAGAGTGCCTTGGCAATGCCGGTGACACGTAGCACCACCGCTCGGGACGAGAGGCCTACAACCTCCGCGTCCACCGTTCGCGACGCTGCCGCGTCCCCCGTTCGCGACGCTGCCGCGTCAACCGTTCGCGACGCCGCGTCAACTGTTCGAGACGCCGCGTCGACACTTCGGGACGGCGAGAGGCTAACTACCTCCACGTCCACCCCCGCGGCCATGCATGCCAGTTCCACGGACACATGGTCAGCGGGGTCATCGGCCGTAACGGCAACATCAACGTCAGCATCCGCGACGTTGACTTCGGTACCGGCGGGAGAAGACGCAAGTCAGATCGGCGTGAAGCGTCACCCGTCCGGTACACACGGCACAGAGGCCGTGCATCGTTCGGACGTGCGCTCAAGCAAAAGAGGCACGTCACACTCGTCTAAAAGAAAGACGAAATTAGCGAAAGCTAAAATAGAGCTGTTAAAGCTACAGATCGAGCTTGCCGCCGCCCAGATAGAGGCAATCGAAGAATCTGACGCCGACACCATCGACGACAACACCGTCGAAGACCTCGAAATCACGAAGGAGAGGGTCGACACATGGGTCAATAGTCAAGCGCTCAGCGCGACTGGTGCGCCACCCCCCATAGTTCGAGAAGTCTGCATAGCGCAGACTCACCAGGCGTCACCGACCACGCCGACTCCTTTCCCCGTGCAACAAATTGAAGATCGGCAAGATAACGGTAAGCCCGAAACAGATCGCATAGTGCCCGCTGTAGCGCCCGTTAGCCAGAGTATCGGGCTAACGGAATTGGCTGCAGCGATAACTTTGGCCGCCAAAACAGGCCATCAAACGGCTCCGCGTTACTTCACGGAGCTACCATCGTATAGCGGGTCGCATCAGGAATGGCTATCATTCAAAGCGGCCTACGAAGAATCGCACAAAAATCACAGTGAAAGTGAAAACATAGCTCGCTTAAGAAGAAGCCTTAAAGGAAAAGCCAAAGAGGCAGTCGAAAGCCTCCTCATATACAACGTAGAAACAAGTAAGATTCTGAAAACGTTAGAAAACCGGTTCGGCCGACCGGATTCTATCGCCATAACGGAACTGGAGCGGTTGAGGGCACTTCCGCGGCTAACAGACTCGCCGCGTGATATATGTGTGTTCGCCACTCGAGTCACCAACACCGTCGCAACATTACAAGCACTTGAAAAGTCATACTACCTGTTCAATCCGGAAATCACCAGAACAACAATAGAGAAACTCCCTTCAGGACTTCGTTACAGATGGTTCGAGTACGTAAGTAAACAACCAAAAGAGCAACCCGATTTGTTGAAACTTTCACGATTCTTCGAAATCGAGGCGGAACTCTGCAGCTCGTACGCACAGCCAGAGTTCACGCCGCCTATAGAGACGAGTTACGCACCCAGGCGAACTCAGAAGACTTATTCCGCAACGGAAAATCAACATCGAAAAGTGTCTGCCTGTCCGGTATGTGCGAATACCGGACACAAAACAGAAAAGTGTTCGAAGTTCATAGAAGCAGACACTAGGACACGTTGGAACATCGCAAAGGACAAACGATTGTGTTTCAAGTGTCTACATTACAAAAATAGAACACACAAGTGCAAAATATCGAATTGTAATGAAAACAATTGTTCGCGTTCGCACCATAGACTGCTCCACTTCGAAGAAAAGGTACGTGCTAGTGAAAAGTTCGAAGTTGTCGCTTCCGCCTGGCAACCAAAGGAGACACATTCGTTTCTGAAATTTGTGCCCGTTCGAGTCTCCGGTTCACAAGGAAGCGTCAACACCTACGCACTACTCGACGACGGTTCAACGGTGACCCTCATCGATAATAGTTTGGCGCAACAAATAGGCGCGAAAGGGCCCGTTGATCCGCTCCACATAGAAGCAATCGCAAATACCGAAGTGGACGCAAATCGGTCACGTCGTGTAAAAATAACGTTACACGGCGCGACAAACCACCGCACCATTCGAGCACGCACCATGAACAATCTACAGCTCTCTGCGCAAACAGTATCGGAGCGAGACCTGTCAGACTGTCCACACCTCAAGAACATTAAAGAACACCTCAAATATCCACGTGTCCGACCGAAGCTTCTCATCGGTCAAGACAACTGGGACTTATTGCTCGCCACACAGACCAGGAGAGGACAGCGACATCAGCCGGTCGCGTCTCTAACCCCGCTCGGATGGGTGCTCCACGGGACACAGACACGCCTACTAGGGCGCCGTGTGGACTCTGTCAATCACCTCACCAATCGTATCGAAGACAGTATGGACCAACAGTTGAAACAGTATTTCTCTTTGGAGTCGCTGATGATCACTCCAAAGAGACCGACCAACGACATCGAAGAAAGGGCCGTCAAGACGCTTGTCGAACATACTCGACGAAATAGTGACGGACGCTACGAAACATCGTTGCTCTGGAAATCGGACGATTTTCAGATGCCCGTCAACTACGACAACGCGCTCAGACGACTCCACCATACTGAAAAGAGGATAGATAGAGATCCTAAACTTCGAGATCGCTATGAGCAGCAGATGAACGCGCTCATAGAAAAGGGATACGCTGAACGAGCGCCTCCCCATCGTACGCCGGGAAAAACGTGGTACCTGCCGCACTTTCCCGTGCTGAACCCCACCAAACCAGGAAAGGTCCGCATAGTACACGACGCAGCAGCTAAGACGATGGGACATTCGCTCAACGACTACCTGCTCACCGGACCTGACCTCATTCTGTCGTTACCCGGGGTACTCATGAGGTTACGACAACATCGAATCGCCGTGTCATCCGATATAGCCGAAATGTTCATGCAAGTGAAAGTTCGACCGCAGGATAGAGATGCGCTTCGGTACCTATGGAGAGGCAGAAAGCGAGGTAAAGATCCTCCAATAGAGTATAGGATGACCTCTCTCATATTCGGAGCGACATCGTCACCTGCAACGGCTATATACGTGAAGAACAGAAATGCCGAAAGATACAAAACAACGTATCCGGAGGCATACACGGCGATTGTTCGAAATCATTACGTTGATGATTACCTTCAGAGCTTCAAAACAGAAGAAGAAGCTATACAGACAGCCCTTCGAGTACAACAAATTAATCGGGAGGCCCACTACGAGTTACGACAGTGGACATCCAATTCGAACAAAGTACTCGAAGCGTTCAATGAAAACTCCGAACCGATCGATAAAAGGAGTATAGATCTCGACAATAGTTCAAACATAGAGCGTCTCTTGGGAGTCATATGGAGGCCTGCAACCGACGAACTTACATTTGATCTCAACATGGCTCGACTACCTCCTGGCGCCATCCTAAACACTCAACCGACGAAGAGAGAAACTTTGAAAATTATAATGTCTCTCTTCGATCCGCTTGGACTCGCATCGCCTGTCACCACAAGAGCCAAGCAGATATTTCAGGAGTTATGGCGCAGAGGAACAGATTGGGATCAAAAAATAGATGCAGACCTCGCTAGCCAATGGACAGTATGGCTAGAACATCTGAAAAGACTCCGCGATGTCAACATACCTCGCTGTTACCCGAACTACAGTGACGCCGCCACAATCGAGTTACACGTGTTCGTGGATGCGAGCGAAACAGCATACGCCGCAGCTCTATACTGGCGCATCATCAGGCCAGACGGACAAGTGTCGTTGGCGTTTGTAACAGCGAAGGCGCGAGTCTCACCTCTCAAGCTGACGTCCATCCCGCGTCTCGAGCTGCTTGCTGCAGTAATGGGGAGCAGGATGGCAATTACAGTCATCGAAGAGCACGATAGAAGGCCAGACAAGAAGATCTTCTGGACCGATACAAAGACCGTGCTCACATGGCTGAATATAGGTGCAAAGTTCACAGCACATCGCACGTCAGCCATGAACCAATATAGTGACGTCAGTGAGAGGCGCTGGGTTCCTACAAGACCCCGCGACCCGGGACGCACACAATAGAAAAACTGGATTGACAAACATCGGTGATAGAAGTGCGCGACAGAGGGCTCAATGAGGGAGTCTTCTGGACCGATTAATAAGAAAATCCGCGTCACAAACATCGGTGATAGAAGTGCGCGACAGAGGGCTCAATAAGGGAGTCTTCTGGACCGATTAATAAGAAAGTCCGCGTCACAAACATCGGTGATAGAAGTGCGCGACAGAGGGCTCAACAAGAGAGTCTTCTGGACCGATTAATAAGAAAGTCCGCGTCACAAATATCGGTGATAGAAGTGCGCGACAGAGGGCTCAATAAGGGAGTCTTCTGGACCGATTAATAAGAAAGTCCGCGTCACAAACATCGGTGATAGAAGTGCGCGACAGAGGGCTCAACAAGAGAGTCTTCTGGACCGATTAATAAGAAAGTCCGCGTCACAAATATCGGTGATAGAAGTGCGCGACAGAGGGCTCAATAAGGGAGTCTTCTGGACCGATTAACAAGAAAGTCCGCGTCACAAATATCGGTGATAGAAGTGCACGACAGAAGGCTCAGCAAGAGAGTCTTCTGGACCGATTAATAAGAAAATCCGTGTCACACAGCTGCAACTAGGTGCAAATTGTTCGTCGCGCATCGAATTGCAGCCATAGAAAATTATAAAAGAAATCGACGAGTGGCGCTACCTAGCGACCTTAACTCGCAACAGATGGTTCAACGGGCCTAGTTCCTTATGGAAATTTATAGATGGCCACGGGAAAAGGTTGCAACCATCTCATAGACCGGCGAAGAAAAAGTACACGTGAAAAATCGAAAAATAGATCAGTGCACCCCTAATAGTTATAGTTCAAAAGGGGAAAAGTTATAGTTCGAAGCACTGCACGTATACTACACCTCGTTCGACTTCGCCGGAAGAGAGGAATTTACTTAATCTCCGAAACATTCGAAAACAGTGTTATCAAACTAATAACACCATCGACGCGCGTCCACTACATCGGCCTCAACTACTTTGAGCTACTTATAGTTACAGTGGAACGCGCAACATAGAAGGAGTACGTCGCGTTGTTCACGTGTTCGGTGACACGCGCCGTACAATAGAAGATCGCAGCTTAGCTGAACAAGACTCGGCCGTGATGGCATTGCGACGCATGATAGCGCGTCGCAGGTGCCCTGAACATCATCGGACAACGGCACCAACCTACACGGCGCCGAACGAGAACTTCGGCAACAAACAGATCGGCTTCTTCAAGAAGAGGCAAACAAGAAGAGGATCAATTGGCGCTTCATCCCTCCCGGTGCCCCTTTCATGGGTGGGGCCTGGGAGCGCCTCGTTCGCAGCGTCAAGACATCCCTTAACAACGTGCTACATGAGCGGCGCCCCACAGAAGAAGTACTCGGCACATTGATCGCCGAGGTCGAGTACACCATCAACAGCCGGCCGCTCACACACGTCTCGGTTGATCCGGACGATCCCGAGGCGCTCACGCCTAACCACTTCCTGCTGATGGGATCGGGCCGTGATCAACACCTCGGCGTCTTCAACGAGGAAGACACCATCGGGCGCACGCACTGGCGCGCCTCACAACGTCTCGCCGACTTGTTTTGGCAACGCTGGCTCAGGGAATACCTTCCTGAGCTTCAGCACCGGCGGGAGCCCCAAGGAAGAGGGCGGCAAGTCACCATCGGAGACGTTGTGCTCATCGTGGACAACACCCTTCCTCGCAACACATGGCCGCGAGGAAGGGTCATCGCGGCTTATCCTGGACCCGACAGCGCTGTGAGGACAGTCGACGTCGCTACCGCGGCGGGGACTCTTCGCCGACCGGCTAAGAAGCTGGTCATCCTGCCAACGGAGCCGGCTGCCCTCCAGCACACAGAAGATGCGTCGACCTGACGACGGCGCATCGGCGGGAGAATGTTCGGGACAGCCTACAGTTCGTGTGAAAACATTAGTGATTGTGCAGTGTTCATACGTACAGTGTTCGCATAGAAATGGGCCAACGTAGTGAAATGTTGGCCCATATATACGTATGAACAAACAAAGACAACAATAGAAAGTGATAGGGACAGAAAATACTGTAAATAGTGTTATTGCACAACATTTAATATTATTTCATAATATTGCACAACTTGCGCAATCGTGTCATCACCCATTTGTTATTGGCGCATTTGTCTCGGCGCAGGGCACGATTGTCGCTAGTTGGATGTAAATAATTGTATTATAAATCGACCTTTTTTCCAAATAAATTGTCTTCGCTTCACCGCATTGACCTAGGTAACTAGTACGGACTTTGTCTTGGAACCTTACAAACTCTCCCCGATCTGACCCACCGATCGGCTAGATCAGCGACGCTTCTTCACGGGAGCGTTGCCCACTAGCGCGGTACACAGCCGTACCGTAAACCAATGTACGGGAGCTTACAGGCCCGTACAATATTATATATTAATTTATAATTTATAATATATAATATTATAATATTAATTTATAATATTATATATTATAAACATTTGCGCATGAGTCACGCATATACTCATGATACTATCGATACAATGAGGGATATGCTCAATTTTTAAAATATTTTCATACGATAGGTTATATCGTCATATAACCGTAAAAAAATATTCAGCGCCAAAAAAAAGAAA
This sequence comes from Bembecia ichneumoniformis, assembly GCA_910589475.2. Taxonomy (NCBI): domain Eukaryota; kingdom Metazoa; phylum Arthropoda; class Insecta; order Lepidoptera; family Sesiidae; genus Bembecia; species Bembecia ichneumoniformis. The sequence goes on from OU342541.1 coordinate 1,891,499, forward strand.
AAAAAAACAGAAATTTAGTAACAAAAAAATGTTAAAATTAACTAATAACTAGGGGCATTTTAAACACCCGCCCTTTTGGCGCGCTTGTCGTGACGTCACAGTTTACAATAAAAATCAAATGTTAAAAATCACAAACATCTACACGCTTTGTTGACATTTCATAGACTTTGGACGTCATATTCGAACAGACCGTTTAAGTATTATAATTTCCTGCAATTTTTTTGCACTTTTTAATAATTATTTTCTTAACAAAAAGAAATAATTTTAAAAAATATTTACAAATACATAACTCTAAAGCAAAAATGTTAATAAAAAAATATTTAAGCCTTTTTTTGAATTAGACGCATATTCAGTATTGTAGACATGTTACACAAAATTTTTATATTGCAGTGTTATTTCGATGTGTAAAGTCTTGTTCTATGTTGCAATGTCATACAAAATATTGTATAAAATGACGTTATTTAATTTGTACGCACCTGCACTTTTATGTAAACATTCTGACACAAGTCTGTGTGTATTCTATAAGATGTACTTCGAAGAGTGTGCTCGAGAGCTGCATGAGATCATACCGCCTTCCCCTTTCTTCTATCGGACATGCAGACGTACGGCTGGTTACCATCCTCACCTTGTCGAAATCCCTCTAATTAGGACCAAGCGCTTTAAAACATCTTTTGTGATGCGCACTGCTAAGGATTGGAACTCCCTGCCGGCGTCTGTATTTCCGAGCTCATATAACCCAAATCTTTTCAAGGTTCGAGTGAATAGGCATCTTCTGGGTGAGCTCGCTCCATCTTCGGCCTGATCCTTCCTACATGGATAGATGCTGGTCAAGAGCAAACCCATCTATAGTAAAAAAAAAAATCTGAGTTAATAGATCTGGAGGAAAAGTGTACTTTTATACAATTTTTAACTTAATTATTGTTGTTATGGTAATTATGTTTTTTTTAAATACATTCTACGAGATAATGTTGAGACACCATTATGTTTAATTGACCATTGTCTAAGGTTTTCTTAGCTAAAACTATTAGCTAAAACTATAGTAATACTATAAATTCAGTAACAACTTTATTCACTGTAATTTTTTTCAATGTGGTGCCGAGTCTAGGGATTTTATTGCGTCGCATGTAACGTGTCGCCCTTGTGTTGGTTATTTTTAACTGTTCCAGTTTTCTCACGAGCAACTGATACATTGTTTTGAAGATCTCCACGAATTTCGTGAACAATATAGACGTTTATTAGCTAACCACATAATCTGTCAAATTCATTTCTGACATGAAAAGTTTTATTTACTCATATTGTTCACCGCGAAATAACAGCACCCCCCCCTAGGTGGGCCATGACCTTGTCGTGGTGGGGGGGCTTACCCTTGGCAATCCAGCGGGTGGGTCGCAGGGGTCGGTGCTTGTTACCCGCATCGGCCTTTAGGGGACAAAGAAGGCCCACACGACGTGGGCTCCGAGCGGGCTCCGTTCAACGGAGCTCGTGGCGGAGCGCAACAGACATGAAATCAAATTACTTGACATTGGCGGACAATGGCCATTTTTAAAAATGAGCCGAATCGCCATTATTTATAAAAAGAAGAAGAAGAAGAAATAACAGCATGTGTGCTATTGTATTTCAGTGAGTGAGTGAGCCCATTTCCCCATCCCCCCTCCTAATCCCTTATCCTTAATTCTACTGTAGTACGTAGCGCACTTGCAGCAGCTTTGGCGTTGCTTGTGTTATAGGCGACGGTAGCCACCTACCATCAAGTGGGCCGTCAGCCTGTCTGCCGATCTTAACATAAAAAATATAACGCGTTGTTTATTGAATTAAATACGTACAATAGGATGGACTTAACAAGGCATCATGATGAGTAGTGATGATATATTGAGCCTAACAGTTCATTGAACATTAGAAAATATCAGATATTTTATTTTATAAAAGATTGCAGATAGGCTGACGATTCACTTGTGGAACTGCCGCCAGAGGAGACAGGCGAAACTAGGGGAATGCAGATGAGCTGCCAACCTTGTAGAAATTTGTATAAGGCTCACCTGAAGAAGCCCATATTCTAGCTAGCCTACACCTCCTAAGTAAGATTGTTCCAGATTTCGCACATCCGCGGGATAAAGTTTGAGGATAAGACTGAAATACAATAATAGTTATAAAAAATACAATAATAAAATAAATTAGAGCTAAAGAGACTTCTTATGGACCATAATCATAGCACCTACGCCGTAATTTTTCTATGCATTGTTACGTGCGGGGCGAGTAAAAAGCGCTGTAAGGGTGAAAAGAGTCGATTTATTCCTGCAGACCAAGATTTATCACAGGCTTTTTGATGAGATCGTTAAACTTGCCAATTCGTTCAATGTGTCGCTAACTCATTGTCGCAGATGTCTTCGTAAAAACTCTCAACTGTCGCTTCCGTATCGCGTAACATAGCACACTGCCCCTCGAGCGCCCATGCCTGTTTTTATATTCGCGCAGACAGTCTGGATATTCATAGAAAGTTTTCAGAAACTAGTAAATATCGGGCGCGTTGGTTATTCTATCGGTTTTAGAATAGTTCTTCGGTTCTTAGAATATGAACCCTATGTTGTAACCGTAAAGACCGATTTCCTTTTGAACTTGTTGAAAGGGGCGTGGTCATCATCTATTAGTATAATTACTCTTATACCTGAATGTTCCATGCCCTCAACGCCAACTCGCGTTCTTTCGAGAAGGTTCTACAACAGTTTTATTAGAAATATTTCTCCTGTTTTCTCTTCTTGCAGCCTTTAATTCCATTTGTATTGACATTGTATTTCAAAATTTCCAATTTACAACCGTGTGTGTAAAGGTACACAATTACACAAGTTATATATTCGATGTATATACAAATTTAATTGAAAGGGTCACATTTGTTCAATTATACAGAAAGATCGCTCTCCATAATTCCCTTATGGGTTTTGTAGTGTTTTGTAATAGAATCAAATGGAATTAATTAATGTCCCAGTTTCATGGTATACGCGTTTCAAGGAATCTCTTATTTTATTATGAAAACCCTCTAACCCTCACTAGTTACAAATTAAAACGTACAAATCTATATTCATTCATTAAACAACCAACCCACATTATTATTTCGTCGATTTCTAAATGCAAGCGAATTTTAAAGACTTTTTCTGTTTAAAATCATTCAACAAATATTTGAATGCCCTTGTCGGGTAGAACATACTTTATACTGTAATGATTTATTTATTTATTTATTTATGTATTTGGACAAGAACATATCTCATTAGAGAGAATATATTATTGACTTCCACGGTTATTGTGAGATCTTGTAATATAGGCTTTATAAAGCAAAAGTTCAGACTTAGGACTAGACTTGATTCCAAATGAGTTTGTTATGTCAAGCAGCTATAAATGCGTCTAATTCAAAAAAGGCTTAAATATATTTTTATCAAAATTTTTGCTTTAGAATTATGTCTATGTAAATATTTTTTAATATTATTTCTTTACTAAAAAGTGAGAAAATAATTACTAAAAAGTGCAAAAAAATTGCGGGAAATTCAAAACACTTGAAACGGTCAGTTCGAGTGTGACTTCAAAGTCTAAGGCTATTATAAGGTTACTGATTATTTAAGTGACAATGAAGCCTGGAATTAAAGCCTGGATTCGGAGCTCATACTATGCTTAGTATTGTATATTTACTTTAGGTATTAAGTGTATGATTATAATTATTGTAATTTTTTTATATTGTAAAGATGACAAAAAGAATAGTATCCTGAGTTTCTTTCGGGGTTTCTTCTCAGGATCGTCATCTTGGCTTTTTTTCCGAAACCCTGGTAAATTTAAATTTAACTGGTAATTCCAAATGACGATCATAAGAGTTTCTTGGAGAAACCTAATTGATAAATAAATATTTTGATTTTTTTTTAAGATATGTCGACAGGCGTGTGATTTTTAACATTAATTGATTGTTATTGTAGACTGTGATGAACAATATAGACGTTTATTAGCTAACCACATAATCTGTCAAATTCATTTCTGACATGAAAAGTTTTATTTACTCATATTGTTCACCGCGAAATAACAGCACCCCCCCCTAGGTGGGCCATGACCTTGTCGTGGTGGGGGGGCTTACCCTTGGCAATCCAGCGGGTGGGTCGCAGGGGTCGGTGCTTGTTACCCGCATCGGCCTTTAGGGGACAAAGAAGGCCCACACGACGTGGGCTCCGAGCGGGCTCCGTTCAACGGAGCTCGTGGCGGAGCGCAACAGACATGAAATCAAATTACTTGACATTGGCGGACAATGGCCATTTTTAAAAATGAGCCGAATCGCCATTATTTATAAAAAGAAGAAGAAGAAGAAATAACAGCATGTGTGCTATTGTATTTCAGTGAGTGAGTGAGCCCATTTCCCCATCCCCCCTCCTAATCCCTTATCCTTAATTCTACTGTAGTACGTAGCGCACTTGCAGCAGCTTTGGCGTTGCTTGTGTTATAGGCGACGGTAGCCACCTACCATCAAGTGGGCCGTCAGCCTGTCTGCCGATCTTAACATAAAAAATATAACGCGTTGTTTATTGAATTAAATACGTACAATAGGATGGACTTAACAAGGCATCATGATGAGTAGTGATGATATATTGAGCCTAACAGTTCATTGAACATTAGAAAATATCAGATATTTTATTTTATAAAAGATTGCAGATAGGCTGACGATTCACTTGTGGAACTGCCGCCAGAGGAGACAGGCGAAACTAGGGGAATGCAGATGAGCTGCCAACCTTGTAGAAATTTGTATAAGGCTCACCTGAAGAAGCCCATATTCTAGCTAGCCTACACCTCCTAAGTAAGATTGTTCCAGATTTCGCACATCCGCGGGATAAAGTTTGAGGATAAGACTGAAATACAATAATAGTTATAAAAAATACAATAATAAAATAAATTAGAGCTAAAGAGACTTCTTATGGACCATAATCATAGCACCTACGCCGTAATTTTTCTATGCATTGTTACGTGCGGGGCGAGTAAAAAGCGCTGTAAGGGTGAAAAGAGTCGATTTATTCCTGCAGACCAAGATTTATCACAGGCTTTTTGATGAGATCGTTAAACTTGCCAATTCGTTCAATGTGTCGCTAACTCATTGTCGCAGATGTCTTCGTAAAAACTCTCAACTGTCGCTTCCGTATCGCGTAACATAGCACACTGCCCCTCGAGCGCCCATGCCTGTTTTTATATTCGCGCAGACAGTCTGGATATTCATAGAAAGTTTTCAGAAACTAGTAAATATCGGGCGCGTTGGTTATTCTATCGGTTTTAGAATAGTTCTTCGGTTCTTAGAATATGAACCCTATGTTGTAACCGTAAAGACCGATTTCCTTTTGAACTTGTTGAAAGGGGCGTGGTCATCATCTATTAGTATAATTACTCTTATACCTGAATGTTCCATGCCCTCAACGCCAACTCGCGTTCTTTCGAGAAGGTTCTACAACAGTTTTATTAGAAATATTTCTCCTGTTTTCTCTTCTTGCAGCCTTTAATTCCATTTGTATTGACATTGTATTTCAAAATTTCCAATTTACAACCGTGTGTGTAAAGGTACACAATTACACAAGTTATATATTCGATGTATATACAAATTTAATTGAAAGGGTCACATTTGTTCAATTATACAGAAAGATCGCTCTCCATAATTCCCTTATGGGTTTTGTAGTGTTTTGTAATAGAATCAAATGGAATTAATTAATGTCCCAGTTTCATGGTATACGCGTTTCAAGGAATCTCTTATTTTATTATGAAAACCCTCTAACCCTCACTAGTTACAAATTAAAACGTACAAATCTATATTCATTCATTAAACAACCAACCCACATTATTATTTCGTCGATTTCTAAATGCAAGCGAATTTTAAAGACTTTTTCTGTTTAAAATCATTCAACAAATATTTGAATGCCCTTGTCGGGTAGAACATACTTTATACTGTAATGATTTATTTATTTATTTATTTATGTATTTGGACAAGAACATATCTCATTAGAGAGAATATATTATTGACTTCCACGGTTATTGTGAGATCTTGTAATATAGGCTTTATAAAGCAAAAGTTCAGACTTAGGACTAGACTTGATTCCAAATGAGTTTGTTATGTCAAGCAGCTATAAATGCGTCTAATTCAAAAAAGGCTTAAATATATTTTTATCAAAATTTTTGCTTTAGAATTATGTCTATGTAAATATTTTTTAATATTATTTCTTTACTAAAAAGTGAGAAAATAATTACTAAAAAGTGCAAAAAAATTGCGGGAAATTCAAAACACTTGAAACGGTCAGTTCGAGTGTGACTTCAAAGTCTAAGGCTATTATAAGGTTACTGATTATTTAAGTGACAATGAAGCCTGGAATTAAAGCCTGGATTCGGAGCTCATACTATGCTTAGTATTGTATATTTACTTTAGGTATTAAGTGTATGATTATAATTATTGTAATTTTTTTATATTGTAAAGATGACAAAAAGAATAGTATCCTGAGTTTCTTTCGGGGTTTCTTCTCAGGATCGTCATCTTGGCTTTTTTTCCGAAACCCTGGTAAATTTAAATTTAACTGGTAATTCCAAATGACGATCATAAGAGTTTCTTGGAGAAACCTAATTGATAAATAAATATTTTGATTTTTTTTTAAGATATGTCGACAGGCGTGTGATTTTTAACATTAATTGATTGTTATTGTAGACTGTGATGTCAGGACGGGTATTTAAAATGCCCGTAGGCTGTTAGTTAATTTTAATATTTTATTTATTTATTTTTGTTACTAAATTTCTGTTTTTTTTTTATGGCGCTGAATATTTTTTACAGTTATATAACAATATAACCTATCGTATGAAAATATAAAATAAAAAAAATGTGCATATTCCCTATTGTTTGTGTCTTACTAGCTTTGCCCGCGAATAGTACTTTTTTCTGGGTTTAAGGTCCAAATGTCTTATGTCCCTATGTCCTTAATTACATAACCCTAATCAGTTAATAACTAAGGCGTGAAAGCGTTGCAAACAGATAAACTAGCGAATTAACTTTCGCGTTTATAATATTTGTTAGGATATCATATTTTATACTTAATTAAAATTTCTTCAAAGATAGGAGATAATATTATTAGATTGTTAAAAGAAAAATGTTTAAAAAGGAATTTTCATACTTCTTTTTAACGGCCATAAAACACTACCGGATTTTTTTAATATTAGAATATCTAATTCTTCCAAATAACCCCAATTAAGAAAGGAGTGGCATAATAAAAGATAAAATGAGTTCCATTACTGAGGCACTCAGTCAACTGACGCATTTTAATTCCTCATTGTGGACAGCCCTTTTTTGGGGCAATACAAATAACAGTGCAGTACGTTACTTCCGTAATTATACAATTTAATTGATGATTCGGTGAATGATTAAATGATGCCAGTGCTCGTTGCCTTATCTATATTAATAATTTCGTCAAGGGGTAGACTCGATTGAAACCTTACCTGAATAATAAAACATAAAAAAATAAAGATTTCGAGTCAACAACATATATCCGCAAAATTCGGATTGTCAAGTATTTTGTTAAATTCTAATGGTGCTGACAGACAAATCGCAGTCGCCATATTGGCCACTCTAGCGAAACGTCACTCACTGACACCTGTGTCCCTGTGACATTTTGAGTGGTTAATAAACGTTCCGTTCCCCCCCTAGGTGGGCCAGGACCTTGTCGTGGTGGGGGGGCTCACCCTTGGCAATCCGGGCGGTTGCAGGGGTCGGTGCTTTTTTCCTCACCGACCTTTGCTCGACTGACCGGATTGGTTTTGGGGACAAAGAAGGCCCACACGACGTGGGCTCCGAGCGGGCTCCGTTAAACGGAGCTCGTGGCGGAGCAATAGAAGATTCCTTTTACTTGACACTGGCGGACAATGGCCGTCTTCGGGATGAGCCGAATCGCCAATTTTAAAAAAAAAAGAAGAAGAAGAACGTTCCGTTTCATTCATACTAGCGCACATACGCCTCGCCACTTAAAACGTCGTCGCACCATTCATTTTAAAAACAAAGTGTCCATTACAAAGAACTGTGACTCATGTGACTGTGTAAAACGAAACGTCTTGCCGCAAACATTGAGCGAAATCTATGCCGCTTTGCCTTTAATATTCCTTGAGAACCGATAAATACAGAAATATCTACCTACATTTTGTACCTACATGTGTACACATTATGAGTCACATCACACCCGAGCGAAGCCGGGTTTTCATCTAGTCTCTTCGTAATCACTTATTCTTAATCCTTCTATGTTAGGCAGCGCACTTGCTGCACCTGTGGCATTGCTTGTGTTACAGGCGACGGTGGCTACCTACCATCAAGTGGACCGTCAGCCTGTCTGTCGACCTCAACATAAAAATGATTACCCTGAAATGAAAGTATGTGTTCTGTTTTGCTTTGATTAGTGAGTGAAAAATGCCAGTCATCATTTCAATTCCTAAAGGCTCATTTTCATGATCTATAGCAGAGGTTCCCAGACTTTTTTTTTTTAAAAACAACTTTCAAAATTTAGCTGGTTCCGGTGGATCCCCTGCAGCCACATATCTACTATATTCCCAAAAATCTACAAAAAATGTAAAGATTAGATCTAACTATGGAAATTTGCGTTGCGGCTGAGTTTTATAAAAGTTTTCGCGACGTTGTCTGCGTCTCTTTTTTTGGTAACGATGTGGTAACCGCTGATGACCCTCTATGACATAATTCAAACTCTCCTCTCGTAGGCCCTCACGGTTTCCGAAATCTCATCGCCGACTTTTTACCAGTTCGGTATACCGAGGATTCGGGATTTTTCTGGTGCTCACCAGAGAACCCCCTCTACGGCAGGCTATAAAGAGGAACCACCCTATATGCCATTGGCAATTGAGTTTTATAGTATATTAATTAATTAAAAAAAATATTTTTTTTTTTATTTTTGAAATAAAATTACGTTTCACAATAAATCGCCTTCAGGCTGTAGATACATCATCTATTCATACTGTTTGACTTGACAACATAAAATAATATACCTAAGTATAGTTCTATCCTAAAATACTTAATTATTAATAATATGCATCATTTTACTAAATTCGAACAGATTGCTTACTGTTTTTTAAATATACTTTCCACTTTCCTAGACGACTATTTGTAAGCGAAATGTCGGTCATATTTTAACAAAAATAACTCATTGGACATTTTCCGCCGAACAAAGAAAATCGTGGCAAGCATGAAAGGGTTCTTTGCGTTTTGAATCATGCTTATATAATTATTATATGAATGAAATCGGAACTTTTGCTTCATTCATTTATAAGCTGATGGATTTATCAATCACTTCCAAGTTTAAATTGCTCGTGGGACACACAGTCATTCAATTAAAAAAATGTTTATGGATTTGTGAATCACAAATCACAAAAAGTTATATAATTGAAGTTGTTGACGCCAATTGTCAATTTGAATTAATTAATAATAAATAGTTTGACTGTGGTATGTGCTGTCTCGCTCCCATAATATACCTATTCATAGTATGTCACTACCGCAAGCTGTGCGACCGGCCATTATGAAACCGCGTTAGTCTAGAAAAACATCGCAACAATAACGCGCGTAGACTCATCCGCCGATCTCGTCCGGTCAGATTTGAATTTATTTTATCCTCTAATATTATCAGACAATTGTGCTTGTAGTTTATCTATTTGGTCACGCTTTCCGCTCCGCAAGTGTAATCATTGAAATGGTGAATTGCTGAAGCTTCTGGACTTCGCCGCTGGAGGACCAAGGAAGAGGTAAGTGACAGACTTCCTTCGTTTCCTCGTCCTTTGATTACATGTACCACCAACGAAAAATACAGTTCACTTTCATATTTTCCAGGCGTGATCAGAAGTAATAAATTGTCTTACATAGGTTGTGATGTTTATGGTTTTATATAAAAATATTTTTAACATTTCCTTTTGAGTTTCTAAAGGTGATAATAACTCGTGAAGCATAGTAATTCCATTTGCATACAGTATGCACGTCCAGGACAAAAGGCTTTAATTGCCTCAGTACTTATTTTATTTTCATGAGGAACAAATGTAAAATTTTAAGGATATTAATGTATTCCTACAACGAACAGAATCGGGTTAAGCCGCAGAAATTTGGAAGGTTCCACAGTGGTAGGAATTTTTTTCTACGAAACAATTTTAATTAACAATCTTGGAGGCCGAAAATAATTGCCGAGCATTTTTCTCCATTAAAAAACGTATTTCGTGACACTTTTACCGTTTCGTGTATTAGAATTTATTTCAGACTGAAATCTTTTTCAGCGCGTTTCGTTTAACTGTTACTGTTAAGAAATAATGGTCACCTTTTAGGTATATTATTTATATTTTTAATTTTCGTTCTTTATTCAGATTATTTCCAATATTTTACAATTAAATACATGACCCATTAAACGTGTAGCCTATGGACCAATAGGGGATCGGACAGTAATCAGATTAAAATCTAAAATGTACTTAAAAAGAATATAGATTTTTTTTACGATTATTTATCGAATAATAATTTAATATAATTCATTTAAATATTTTTAAATGAAGAAATAAAATTTTATTATTTACAATATTTTTGATCTATACTGAAACACCAATCACAGTGCGTTACGTCATTTGTGGGCAATCATTGTCTTATGCCAATGCAGCTGTTTTGTTATGATATGACCACAAATGACGTTACGCGCTCTCAGATGAACTATCGTGGCGTTTTGACGGCATTTTCAAACAAACAATATTAAAACATGATTTTGAGTACTTAAAAGGGTATAAATAAATGAAATAGTATTTTTTATGGGAATAAATATCCATGAAGATTAATTTAAAACACTTTCTGAAAATTTGTCCGATGCCCTATTATGCAACATACGTTTAAGACCATACGTGTTATGTGTCCAAAGTTGTTGTTGTTGGAACTACCGCGTTTTTTCAGTGCATCTGACATGTGCAAACATGCGACGATTTCTAAGGCATCATGCGCAAAAGACTCGACCTCGGCCCGCGCACTTGCTCGCGCGAAAGCTTCCTTGCTCTGTCCATTTTTTTATAAATTAAAGATGGGTTTTCTCTTGACCAGCACCTATCCATGTAGGAAGGATGAGGCCGACGATGAAACGAGCTCACCCAGAAGATGCCTATTCACTCGAAACTTGAAAAGATTTGGGTAGTATGAGCTCGGAAGTACAGACGCCCGCAGGGAGTTCCAATTCTTAGCAGTGCGCATTATAAAAGATGTTTTAAAGCGCTTTGTCCGAATTAGAGGGATTTCGAAAAGGTGAGGATGGTAACAAGCCGTACGTCCGCATGTCCGACAGAAGAAAAGGCAAGGTAGTATGATCTCATGCAGCTCTTGAGCTCACTCTCCGAAGATTGCGGGGAAGTCCCATCTTGAAGGCCATAGCCAGAAGGTATGACTCCAGTAAGATGCGCCACCTCATACGGGTGGTAGTCGGTAAGAAATCACGTAAACCATGTAAAGTATGGCAATAAGCTTTTATTTAATTTATTTTTTTTTTATTTTATTTTTTATTAAAGATGGGTTTGCTCCTGGCCAGCATCTAGCCGTGTAGTAAAGATGAGGCCGACGATGGAGTGAGCTCACTCAGAAGATGCTTATTCATTCGAATTTTGAAAAGATTTGGGTTGTATGATCTCGGAAATACAGACGCCCGCAGGGTGTTACAGTCCTCAGCAGTGCGCATTGTAAAAGATGTTTTAAATCGCCTAAAATTATGTAATTAGGTGCTTAAAATTTTTTTTGTAGAACTCAAAGGAATATTTGAAAATTTCATATTAAAAATAGGTATTATTAATGAACTTCAATAACGTTGATAAGGTTCACTTTTGAATGCTCATTTGGTAATAAGATAACAAGTGTTGACTATAAACTGATTTCATTTCAACTGTAATTGTTAGGCTTGTAATATATCTATTTAACCTCGCATGCGCACATACACACGTCTCTTATATTCGTTCACGCACACATTGATACTTATTAACTTATAAAATTAAATTAAATTATTATTTACTAACTTGCTAAAAAAATAAAGCCTGACTAAATGTATTAGCAAAACTTCAATGCTTTTATACTTTTGCCAGGCGTTAGAATCTTATTTTTAGATGATCCCAAGGGAACCCAAAATTTTTTAACGATAAAAAGTATCCTATATGTTAGTTCAAGTAAAAAACTATCTGTGTGCTCGATTTCATCTATTCAGCCGTTTTTGCGTGATTGAGTAACAAAAATCGAAATATACGTACAAACTTTCGTACTTATAATATTATTAGGATTTGCGATCATTCGATCCAACTATGAGCAAATTGGATGAGCGTGTAAAGTCACGTCAAGCGTGTCAATCACTCATGTCTTATTTATCTTTGGTCCAGTTTAAGAAAAGCATGTGTTTTACTGATATTTAAAAACTGGCCTTACAAATCATTGGGATGAATGTTTTGCCATTTGCACACTGATTTCTGATCATTTTGCACCCGGATTTCTGATCTCCTCCTTGAATTTCAGCTTTGGGGACGAATCAAGAAACATTTGCAATAGTTATTAAGAAGTCTTGCAGTCCTTGTAAAATGTTGAATAATTCATTTGCATTGAAATTTTATTGACAAAATTAAAATCAATCCATGTATTTACATTTAATCTAATAATATATTTAAAATGTGACAGATTCATCTGCATATAATGACCATAAATTTTATTTGAACAATTTAAATAATTACGTAGTATTTCGGTGTGTAAAATAAGCGTGTGGGAGCGGGTTTGGAGTCTCCTGTGGATTGACTGGCGCTTCACAGAAAAGTAAGAGCGATCGAGTAACTGTACCTGCTCGACGGATGCAACCAGGTCCAGGTGTCTTCTAGATGAAAAACTTCAGCTCTGCTCAAGTCACTAACATAAATTATTATCCACAATTAAACACTATTTTAAGATTACAGTGCGTTGCTAGGTTCATTGTTTATAAGCCAGGCGAGTGGGGTCGCGTCTAGGGTTGCCAGGTGTTCGGCTTTAGCCGGACATGTCCGGCTTTTTATAGTCGTGTCCGGCCAAATATATACAAGTCCGGCCAGTCCGGCTTTTGTTAGGATTTGGTCAACCCTGCAGCGGCCAGAATCACACGGACATGCATGATTTGCAATCTTACAAATTACTTTAAGAAAACAATATGTGATACATAATAAAGAGTAGAGCAAGTCTTAAAGTAATACATGCACAAATAAAAAGAACTATTTCTTTTAAAAACCCGTGTGTCAGGCTTTTGTGGCAAAATGTCCGGAACCCTGGCTCAGTATACAGTTGTCCACTTCTTACTTGTTTATACGTATATTTGTTTGTTTTTAATTATTATTTGTTCATGTATGTATATTGTGTTTATTAGAGGAATAAAAGATGCTTTCTTTCTTTTTTTTTCTAAATATGAGTCTGTGTCCGGATTTTCGATTTTGAGGCCTGGCAACCCTAGTCGCGTCCGCAATGGACGGTGGCGATGGATGGACGCAAGAGAAAACTATTTCTGCCCTCTCTCGCCCAAATCTGCGAGAAGACCAGCACTAAACGCAAAACCAATAACACATTTACAAAAATAATAATTTAATCCGAACCCTTTTAGATATTTCAAATAAAGGAATTTAAATTTTTTATTTTTATTTCAAAATTTTCGATAATACCTCGTGAAGGAACTTCTAGTTTCTGTCTCGTGAATCTGTTTCTTCGTCAATTCCTCAAAAACTACTATAAATAAAAGTCGACTAAACATCTTTGATGCCCGTTTAACTCGTGAGCAATATCTAAGTCCATGCAAAGCTTGTCCTTGTTGGCTTTCACGAAGTTTTCTAAGACTTGGACCACGATATCAGACTTATTGGCGACAATACTCCGTCTTTTATCCACTATTTTTCTTTTAAAAAAGTACTGGCAGCTTGTTGTACTAAAAATATATTCCAAAATATCTTTCGATGTAGACTTGTCGGTATTAGTAAATAAATACCTTAATTCTTATAATCGCTACTTGAAAATTTCCGCCTGACGATGGAGCGGCTTTCTCTTGTTTTTCTATCTAGTCTTCTAATTGTTAATTAAGAATTTTTAAAACTAAACTAATTGTTAAAACTTCTTACAATTAAGTCATAAATGTTTATGAGTTGTGGGTTACCGGGATGATGGCCCAGGTCTGTTGGAAATTCTTCCAAACGTTTCGTCAACAACTGCGGTTGACATCCTCAGTGTCTACCGGAAGCCCACCCACACAGATAGGTACTTACACAAAAACTCCAACCATCACCCTCAACAAAAAAGAGCTATGATTAAGACGCTGGTTGATAGAGCGAAACGAGTCTGCGAACCAACACAGATACAAAAAGAGCTGGAACATTTAAGCCATACTCTACGGTGCAACGGATACACACCCACTGAAATTAAGCGAGCGATAAAACCGAGGAGAAACAGGACTAATACCGAAAACAAAAACCCAGATAAAGGCAGAGCATTCCTCCCATATATTAAAGGAGTAACGGATCGCATAGGAAAAATGTTACAGAGCAGAAACATCAAGGCCATATATAAGCCCACGAGCCAAATCAGAAACCTGCTCGGTTCAGTTAAAGACCCAAGGGATCCATTATCCTCGACAGGGGTATATAAAATACCTTGTGAATGTGGCGCAGTATACATCGGCACCACAAAACGCAGCATTAACACCCGAATTAAAGAACACAAGGGCAACTGTCGCAGAGGAGAGACCGAAAAATCGGCAGTAGCTGAACACGCCTTTTCTGAAGGCAATCATAAAATCCTTTTCAAAAACACATTAGTTCTGTCATCCGAGGTACACTATCACTCACGCCTTAATCGGGAAGCCATTGAAATTTTCAAGCATCCAAATAATTTCAACAGGAAGGAGGAAAATCTAAGGCTACACAACATTTGGTATCCGGCACTACGCAGGAATAATAATAATAATGAAAGAAAGAGAGGGCATTATAACCCCTCTCCTAGTGACCACACCCCACCAATTCAACCACGGGGTGGGGATATAAATTTAAGTTTAAATATAGACACATTCCAGTCGACAAATCAGTCTCGCTCGAGAAGTCAAAAAGTGCAGAAGTGAAGTGCAGTGATGTGATGTACTTTTTCTTCTAACTTGGACTACACCACTGAGGATGTCAACCGCAGTTGTTGACGAAACGTTTGGAAGAATTTCCAACAGACCTGGGCCATCATCCCGGAAACCCACAACTCATATGGATACCGGCCGAGAAAACCTACATTCTACTATCATAAATGTTTATTTGTTGGTAATACAACTTTGTAATACAAAGGAGATTTTTTTAAAGGTAAATTCGACAGATAAGCTGACGGTCCACTTAATGGTAGGTGGCTACAGTCGCCTATTAACACAAACAACGCCTTATACAGTGGCGTTCACAGTGGTCTTCTCTAAGGGAATGAAAACTGCCGCCAGACAGGCTGCCCAAATGACTACCATAAGCAGTGTGCCCTGCCACTACTTATCAGATCAAGAATCAACTTTGAGAAGTTCTTTTCCAAAGTTAGCCCTGCCGGGTATCGAACCCGGGAACCCTGAAACAGAGCGTTACAGCAAACACCTTTACCACTCAACCATGGGGGCATTTGGACAATCAGAAGTCTAGACAGTCGATAATGTCAATTAATAAACTATATTTAGATTTAAAAAAAGTTTATGTATCAGCTCCGACGTAGTTGTCTTTTACTATGGAAAAGAGGATAAATAAACGCGTCATCTGTTATACCACAATAGAATTAGATAAAGTGGCGACATCTATCGGATTTGGGTAGACCTTAGAAAATAACGCTTTTTAGCTAACGCTTGTATTTATTTTACTCCTCATAAGATTTTGTATATATAATTACATCCGTGCGAAGCTAGAGCTTAAACGTTAATTTTTTTTAATTGACAATTTTTAAAGTAAAGATATTTAAAATGATAATTAAGACAATATTGCCATTGTGCTGTCAATTGTTTTGATCTTTAGTTATTTTGATATTTATCTATTTTGATATTAATAGGCTTAGTGAGTGTATGTTTTTTTAAATGTAAACAAAGCTCTTCAGACATGCTAAAAATCCACTTGGTTGTAGGTGGTTACCATCAGCGCCACCGACCTTACTAAGATTAAGGATAAGAAAGTGTCCATCAACTCGGGCATCCAAAACACTCACCAAAACACAACACTACAAAATGACATACTGTTATTTCATTGTGGTTTTCTGTATGGGCTGGTTACTGCCTCCACAAGGGCACGGTATTTTTGAGATCATTGTTTGATTAACTATTTTTTATTTATTTCTTACATTTTAAATTGCATATTTTTCCAAAATTTAAACTAGGAACAAAAAATATATATATATGAAGGGACATGATTAGGGTCCTCGGTATCAATGGTCCTGAAGGGACATTGGTCTCCATATTTGATAGGCGCGAATAGTCGGGCGCGGAGAATAAAACTCAACGTTAGGTCATGCGTTGTAATGCTAAACAAAATAAAATAATCGGCACAAAATAGTCTCGATCCTCGATCGCATTGTCCACCAGCCAATCACACCAAATCAGTTAACACTCCACCAAACACGTAGCACAATTCACTTGCTGTAAACCGATTGCCTTCTCGTAAGGTACTGCTCGGCCGACATGCCTCTGCGCTAGCGCTCGGTGTTGTGTCAGAGCCAACGACAATGACATTCCGATCCCGCTGTCCAGTTGACAACTGACAGTTGTCATTGTTGTTTACTCTCGTTAATCAAAAGCGCCGTCATATATATTTCTTTATTTGATTTACAAAAAGGCTTCCTTGACAAAAATAACCAAGACCTTTGCATTTATCATCAGTCAACCGAAAAACCGTTCAATTTAGCGATAAACCTTCGTAAACAAAGTTGTTAATCACCCCTTATGATTAATATTTGGAGGTTCGCGAACAAGTAAATTTCGTTTCGTTTTTACAAAACACATTTGACATTCGAATCTCCAGACGTCGTGTATACGGTACGTGCATAAATGTTGGCCACAATTTATGCATTGCGCAATACGGTAGCAACATAAATATTTTTATGGGGAGTTCTGGCTAAAATCGTGGGCTCCCCATGGTCAGGACGCGAGGGGAGGCGGTATACAGGGCGGGGAGGATATCTACGCAAGCTCGCATCGCATCGCATGCCACAAGCTGTCCGTTTTCAGCGCGCTCCGATCGTGTCTTTGAGTGCGGTTTGTCGCAAGAATTACGTGAACGAAATTCGTATTTTCCCTAGTGATGTGTACGTGTTGTGACTAACGTTTCAATTGAGTGTTTGACTATGGAGTGCTGTGTGTTCATATAGGAATTTTTTGCCTACTCAATGGTGAGTGTTTTTTTTTTTCATTTTAATTATTATTTAAATGCGCCAATAATAATTTTAAATTGATATTATGTATAGTTATGACGTTTACTCCAAAGATTCGGCGTACACATGTCATATTAATGTTAATATTCTTACTTTATTAAAGTAAGAATATTAACATTTATGAAAAACCTTATTTTTGAATATTTTTCTGTATAATTATTATTGTACAGAAAAATTATTATTATTAAGCCATAAATTACGAGAATGCGTACGTCTTATTTTTTTTTTTTCATTATATTAATTAAATACTTTTTTTATTGATAAAATTTGAAAGTTCTACGGCGTAGCGATGGTACTTCGTAGCAGTAATTTAATGCAGCCGTAACAAGTCCAAATAATATAACAAGTAAATAATGTTTTATAAAAAATGCAATTACTTATTTTAAACTGAAGATCGTGGAATCGTAGATAAATGATGTCGATAAATGTTAGACTAGAAATTTGACAAGTTTTGAATTGCTTTATAAGATAAAAAAATAAATTTACAAATTGTGAAAATACGCTACGTCGTAGCAAAGGCGCTTATGTAGAATTCGTAGCGCTACGCCGAGGCCGAAAGGTAGTATGTGCATTTATTATATTTTTTAAATCGGCAATCAGACTCACGGTTTTCTTGAAGATAGCTATAAACATAACCTATAAACACGAGCAAGACCAGTTATATAGGTTGATAGGAAAATAATAATAAGGCGAAGGGATACCTTATTTTATGTAAAATGGGCTCTGGGATCTCTCATTTTACGAACCTTGTTGTTATTTGATATATTGTTGAGTTAAATAAATTCAAAAATTCATTTAATTATTGTAATATTTTTATATAATCTAAGCAGCAATACTATACGTAATATACATAACATTAGTACTATGCTATTATAAAATAGTATAGTATGTATGTACTAAAATAGTTGCCTACTTTCCGTTGTTTTGTATGTTTTGATTTTTTTCTTTATTTAAATAAGTTTCTCTAATGTACAAAAATTTTTAGAAATTGAATTAATTTATTATTACTTATTAAAAATATTTTTAATAATAGCACTATAATCACTGAGGTTTTAATCTCGTTATATAACGAGTCTGTTTAAATGGGATCTATTTTCTAAAATGAACAGGGGACGCTAGCAGCGTTTTTCCATACAAATGTATTCCCCTATTTTCTCCCTGGATAATGCTTCTAGAGCAATAATTTTTTGTCACAAAATCTAGGTCTGCTAATGTTATGTCCCTATCATATCTTTTTTTCCACCAAATAATTGCATAAGAAAATATGACTCTTCAGAAATGGTAATAAATGGCCCTTTTATACCACCCTAAGCAGACGACTATGAAATAAATTTGAAAGATTTTTAAGATAAAAAAAATTTATAGGGACATAGACTTATTCATCTTCAAAATATTTGTGCAAGAAATTATTCGTTAGGCTCAAATTTTAGGGAGAAAACAGGGGAATACGGAACCTCGATTTAGTCAAAAATTTAGTAGATATAATCGGTCTGAGTTGCGTTTGTCCCTATCGCACTCTACGGGGGAAGGCTGAAGGCGAGGGAGGTTCAGACTAATACGTATATAACAAAGGAAGTGTTATTTATCGATAATGTTAAGAGTTGCCACGCACACAAACACAGACAATTCACACACACATAGAGAGCTTGCTGGTTCGGTCGCAACGCGATGGTAATAGTTTTTTGAAATACCTATTTTTCAAATTCCGCTGGACACTGCGTTCCCTCTTAAATAATGGACCAACGATACAATTTATTATTGGAGATTTATGTGGTACGATTAAATTACTATTTCATTGGAAGCAATTACTGTTAATACTAATTAATATCTACGAGCAAAAGATAATATTATGTAGAAAAAATTTTAAAATATCTAAATATAATTAAATCGTAGTTAAATCTGAGTACTCATTTGAGATGCTTCCGCCTCACACATTTTATTTGAAACTGGAAGTAGTAAAATCCGACCATTCTATTCGCTTAAGCCTTCTCGAAATAGGCTATTAGCGAACGTTTTGCAATACAAATATTTGTAGGCACTTTTATGGGCGTTCAAAGGGAAAGTGCTGCATTGGGGGTCTCTTAGGACCCATTGAGGATTAACTTTGTAAACGTTTGTTATCGAATTCTCAAAGTGGATCACTATAGATTGAATTTAACTTCTATTTGACTGTGACTACAATATTTTTTTTCAGTTAATGCATAAGGGACAGGTTTTGGTCTTAGTTTACTTATTATTAAAAAACGGGATAAGTGCGAGTTGAAATCGCGTGAAGAGGGTTCTGTACGATGTTACCTATCCGCACAATATTGAGCTATTTACCATGTTATTTTAATATCATAGACTTCTTATAGGTTTTCCTATAATCTATAAGTAGAAAACTAATTTCTGTATTTTTTTCAAAATTTTAGGTTCAGTAGTTTCGGAGATAAGGGGGGAGGGAATGGTCGGACAGACGGACACACAAGTGATCCTATAAGGGTTCCGTTTTTTATTCGGACGTACGGAACCCTAAAAAGTAAGTTGGTTAAAAATTTCGAAAGAAATGAAACGAGCTCGAAATACTTATTTAGAAAACAATTTATTTCCTAATCCTTATCTTTAATCCTACTGTAGTCGGCAGCGCACTCGCAGCAGCTGCTACGTTTGTTGCGTTATAGGTGACGGTAGCCACCTACCATCAAGTGGACCGTCGGTCTGTCTGCCGATCTTAACATTAAAAAAAAACTAAGAATCTCTTCTCTCTACGGACTTGGGAAAATGTGGTTTCCAGAAAATTTTTGCACTTTTTAAGCTAGTAGATTCAATTGTTTCTCTAAGTACTCTCTGGAAAAAGCTGTTTTAATTACTTTTTTCCCTACCATGTTCGAATTTCGACCAGTGGGCGAACAATGAGTAATAATTAATGTAGTTAATTAGCTATACGTGTCCACTACAGCCACGCGAACCGGAAACTGGTTGATAGTGGGCGATTAATATTAAATGAACAAGCATGACTAAGGCGATATCGCAGAAAAAAAAGTCACACGACATAACTTTAACTTAATTAAAATAATCTGTTTTCAAAATAAAAGGAAAATACACTCCTCGTAGCACAGTGGCCAATAGTCAATTCTGATGTCCATAAAAGCATTGTTATAATTAGAGATAGTCTAATTCAAATAAGTACAAGAAATAACTTGATTGGTCGGCCCTCGAAAAGGCGAACAAAAGAGAAATTCTATGAAAGATTAAATTAAATAAGAAATAAGGTTGAAATGTGAGTTCATTTAATTATTGTTAGATAGGCTAACAACATTTACGTTTTATATGCATCATTTGGGCAGCCCGCCTGGCGGCAGTGACCACCCCCTTACAGAAGACCACCGTGAAATAACAGCATATACGTGCTGTTGTGTTTCGGTGAGTGAGTAAGGGATGCCAGAGCCCATCTCGTCAGATAGCTGACGGCCCACTTGTATGAAAAATAGCTATCGTCTCCTATAAACATAAGTAATATATACTGCTGATGTAGTAAGGATAGAGGACAAGTGATTAAGAAGGAATAGGAGGAAGGGCTCTGGCATCCCTTACTCGATCACCGAAACTTAACATTACACATAATATTATTTCACCGTGGTCTCTTCTAAAATGGTTGCTGCCGCCAGAGGGGTTGCCCAAGTTGTGGCTTCAAGATTCATTGCGCTCTGCCTCTATTAAAACACCCGGACCAGAGGACCAACTAGGATAATTATAAACTTTCCAAAGTTGGCACAGCCGGGAATCGAACCCGGAACCCCTAAACTTAACCTAATAAGTTTGTCAAGGAGCTCAAAAATAATGACAAAATATATACTATTATTGACTCCCGGTTTAGCACGGATGCTAATGAAAATTGTATACGCAATTTGCTCTTTCCGTTAGTGAACACCGTATCAACATCTGGGGCCCTAATTCACTAACACCACTTACCGATTCCACGCGATTCCTTACTTCAAACCACGTCATATCCTCAAATTGTTACGATAACTGCTAAAAAGTCATTCTCTTGCATATATATATTAATACAATACAATTTTTTAATCTGATATTAACTTATTAATAGGTACAGGATTCATATGCGTGCAATAAGCCGTTTTCGAGAGAATTTTCAATAAAAGTCAAGTTCTTCTTGTTTTCTAACTTTTTTTGTGGAGTTTCTATTACTTTAGCGAAAATTCTAATTAATACAATTGGTTCTTCACATGTTTAAGTGTAATATATATTTTTTTCAAAGCAATTGTCTTGTCCATTTCTTGTAACATCTTCATTAAACAATGGATATTTTTAGTATTTAGGGTTTGTCTCCCCCTTAAAATATGATAAAAAAAAATTTATCAGGAAAATCTTATATGATGTAATGTGAAAAGTAACGTTTTGTCTGAATCGCGGTTAAAACCGGGCATCTAGTAAAACATTCCTCTTGCTTTTTGATTAATTATCAAACTTCATTAATGTTGACGGCCGACCGCCGTTATGCTTTTCAATGTAAAATTTTTAAGTCCGACATTTTCTTTCAATGAACTCTTGGTCTCATTACGAAAAAGACCCAGATGATAATCTATTTTTGGACCCTCATTATGGAAGCTTAATGTAATTTTTCTGTTTTATTTGTAATTACTCAACACAGACTCAAAAGTGTTAGTATTTATAGGTTTAGAAAGAGCTTTTTGTCAATAGAGACATAAATCTATTCTTCGAGAAATAACATTTTCGTCATTTTTAGGGTTCCGTACGTCCGAATAAAAAAACGGAACCCTTATAGGATCACTTGTGTGTCAGTCTGTCCGACAATTACCCCCCCCCCCCCCTACCTATCTCCGAAACTACTGAACCTAAAATTTTGAAAAACATACTGAAATTAGTTTTCTACTTATTGATTATAAGAAAACCTATAAGAAGTCCATGATATTAAATTAACATGGTAAATCACTCAATATTGTGCGGATAGGTAATATCGTACGGAACCCTCTTAACGCGAGTTAAACTCGCATTTGTCCCTTTTTTTTTTAAAGTTGATCACGAAAGATATATTCGATTGGCCACGACTTTCCATTTGAAAAATAAAGCTCGGATTAATTTATATAGAAAACTATAAACCGGATTTATTGTAAGCCAAAGCTTTATTACGAAGAGTTATGGCCGCACAGACGTGGAAAACAGTTTGTATTAGACCAAACATTTTTCAGGGACATTTTGCTGTTGACGTGGTGATAGCTTGTGTTATTGTGAGTTTATTTTTAAACCAATGGAAACGTTATGCTAAATATACTTGTGCTAAATATATCTATACATATCTATACTAATATTATAAAGTTGAAGAGTTTGTTTGTTTGTTTGAACGCGCTAATCTCAGCGAACTACTGGTTCGAATTGAAAAATTCTTTTTGTTTTGAATAGTCCACTTATGGAGGAAGACGATAGGCTATATAACATCACGCTACGAAAAATAGCATTATATATAAGCAGTGTCCAGTACCGCGCGCCTCATGCGCACGCCGCCGCCGTATGGGCCGGGTGAAGCGTGGCCGAGTTCAGCTAGTTATAAAATAAAGGCCTCTCTCTGTTTTTTTATTTATTTATTCATTATTCATTCATTAAAGTTCACAGATATAATTATTCGGTGACCTTTGAATCATAAAAACCAAAATTTAACAATAGACAAAAAAAAAAAAAAACAATAACAAAAAAATTAAAAATTAAACAACAAAAGAGATTTGTGTGTATCGTGTGTGTGTGCGTGCGTGTGTGTGTGTGTGTGCCAACAAAATCCTGCTTCAGATAGTAAAAGTTAGCGTTGTGACTTATTGGATGCCTTTCATTGAAAATTCAATGAAGTCCAAGAAGCCAATTTCGAACAATAATATGATGCTCTTGGTATATCGTATATACTAGCTGAGCTGATACATCAAGCTTGCTTGATATATCAGTGAAAACGATATTCAAATCCGTTGAGGCGTTTCTGAGATTAGCATGCAGACAAACAGACAAAAATTCTAAAACCTATTTTTTTGACCTCGATAACTTAAGTACAACGTGTATAAATTGTGTTTTTTTTTAAATATTTTAATGTACAGACACTTTTTTTTATGTTAAGATCGACAGACAGGTTGACGGTCCACTTGATGGTAGGTGGCTACCGTCGCCTATAACACAAGCAACGCCACAGCTGCTGCAAGTGCGCGCCGACTACAATAGGATTAAGGATAAGGGATTAGGAGGGAACAGGGAAAATGGGCTCTGGCATCCCTTACTCACTTACCGAAACACAACAGCACGTATATGCTGTTATTTCACGGCGGTATTCTGTAAGGTGGTGGTTACTGCCGCCAGGCGGGCTGCCCAAATGACTGCGAAACGCAGTGTGCCCTACCACTACTTTTCAAATCCAGACCAGAGTCAATTTTGAAAATTACATTAAATCGTTTACATTAATCGGTTCGTTTACGATTTTATTATATGTATAAATCTATTTAAATGAAATAGAAATAAGAATTAAAATTTAGCGAATGACAACGCTATTGTTGAAAATCCTTTTAGAAGTTCTGTGTGAAAAAAATAAATTAAACTAAAACAATGGCCTCAATCACAAATTCTAATTTAGATATTAATGAAAGTATTTAACAATAGATTCTTACTTGGTTTAGTTAAAGAAAGATATCACAAAAAAGAAAGATTTACAAAATCGGTTCAAACCTTAGACAATGGTCAATTAAACATAATGGTTTCCCAACATTATCTCGTAGAATGTATTTAAAAAAAAACATAATTACCATAACAACAATAATTAAGTTAAAAATTGTATAAAAGTACACTTTTCCTCCAGATCTATTAACTCAGATTTTTTTTTACTATAGATGGGTTTGCTCTTGACCAGCATCTATCCATGTAGGAAGGATGAGGCCGAAGATGGAGCGAGCTCACCCAGAATATGCCTATTCACTCGAACTATTGTTTGATCTTAAAAAGAAGAAAAACAATAATAATAAGAAGAACAATGAATACTAAGTGAATCGAATATAAACGAGCCATTTGTTCAATCAAAATTCCTTTTATTGGAAACATTTCTACAAATCTCAACATAATCTCCTCCTTTTATGACTCATATTTCCCAACTTTGTAGTATTTTTTTTTTCATTCCCTTCTCGTAGAATGAAGTTGGACAGGTTTCCCACTTGATCATTGGTCTCAAATTGATTGTCTTCGAGTACTTCTTTAAGGGGTCCATGTTCGGACCCGGATGGCGATAAGTCTGGGCTTTAAGATGGATGATCAAGCGTTTTCCAGTAAATTTTCACTAGTTTCTGCTGTGTGGGACTTGGCGTTGTCGTGGAGAATCAAGACAATGTGGATGTGACAATCTCGTCTTTTGTGTCGATACTGAAGCCCAACTTGATCCAAGAGACCGCAGTAAAAGGTTGCGTTGATGATGCGACATTCATGCAAGAAATCCATACTCCAGTCTCAAGAATCCGCGACCAACACGTTCAATGTTTTCATTAGTGGTACTGGTGGACGTAGGAATTTCAAGAAGGACATCGGCAAAATATTCCACGTGGGCAGAGCCGCGGGCACCAGCTATCAAAAATAACGATCCAACAGTTAGCAAAAGTATCAGGCGTCAATGTATTTCAAGCGTTATATTGCTTTACAAATTTTGTAAGGCGTTATATCTTTTATTTTTCAACGCGGACGAAATCGTGACTCAAGCTAGATTTAAATTGACGCCAATTGTCAATTTAAATTCATTAATAGTATATATGTATATCCACATATATATGTATATATA
Source organism: Bembecia ichneumoniformis (assembly GCA_910589475.2). Classification (NCBI taxonomy): domain Eukaryota; kingdom Metazoa; phylum Arthropoda; class Insecta; order Lepidoptera; family Sesiidae; genus Bembecia; species Bembecia ichneumoniformis. The sequence continues at coordinate 1,916,755 of OU342541.1, forward strand.
TATCCACATGTCTGTCACTACCGCAAGCCGCGCGACTGACCATTTTATGAAACCGAAGTCAATCTAAGAAAAACATCGCAACAATAACACGCGTGGACACTTCCTGCCGATTTCGACCCGCGAGATTTGGATTTATTTCATCCGCTAATGTTATCAGGCAATGTGCTTGTAGTTTATCCATTTGGTCACGTTTCCCGCTCCGCGAGTGTATTTGAGGTGGTGAAGTGCTGGAGCTTCTAGACTCTAGACTCTGTTGCAGTCTTCGCCGCTGGAGAACCAAGGACTTGGTGATTCACGAGGTAGGTGACAGATTTTTCTTCATTTCCTCATCCTTTGATTACTTTTACCACCAACTAAAAATACAGTCCACTTTTATAATTGCCAGGCGTGATCACTAGATTTATATTAATAGTTAAAGAAAATTGTCTATTAAATGACCAAAAAGAAACGATAGAAAAAATTAGGTAAATTTAAATTTACACGAAGAAAGAAATAAAGTTTTATCGAATAAATTGATTTGATTCAGTCTCATTTTAAGCTGACGATGTGTGCAGACCTATCATTCAATTTTGTTCGTATAACTTATCCCTCTAAGGGACCCTTAATCATACAATATTGAATGTACATCTGAGACCTTAAATTGTGTCTTAAATATGTTTCACCAAAGAATGAGTATCAATAATAAAGTTTCTATTTTAATATGTACGCTTGAAATCTATCCTTAAGAAATAAAATGAGACTTATTATTATCAAAATTTATAGTGTTTTAGAATTAATAAATAATAATAATAATTATTATTTATTTATTTGGACCAACAAGGATCATATTACGTTAGTAACAACTTAAAATCTATGTTAGTATTACATATGTTTATTAGTCAGTACATGAACCATACAACAGTGGTTCAGGTACTGACAGTCAAGTCTAGCAGCAAATGCGCTCAGGATGCAGCTGGAGCTGGCCCGAACCCTATGCACCAGGGATGCATAGGGTTCTTCTTCCGCGACTTCTTTGGCGTTAATTTTTTTTTTAAAATATATGAATATAACGCCTGCGTTTGCATCAAGCGAGTCCCGTCGTCGCGTCGCGTTGGTGCGAGACCGCTTGAATTTATTTTCTCACTGACCCATCTCAAATTACCACCCTGTATAACACTATTTATCGTAGCGTGATTTTATATAGCTTAGCCTATAGCCTTCCTTGATAAATGGACTATTGAAAAAAAAAAAAAAAAACGAACCAGTAGTAAGTACCTGAGATTAGCGCGTTCAAACAAACAAACTCTTCAGCCTTATAATATTAGTATAGATTTGTACTTACATTACATTTAGTAAGAGTTATTTTGACATTACAAACAGGCACTTCAATTTTATTTATTAAAATATTGATAACAAATAAAAAAATACATGAATGAATGATTTTTAAACAAATTTTATTCTATTAACAATTAATTATTTATATCTTACTAGCTGGTGCCTGCGGCTTCGCTCGCTTTGAAAAAATAACGCCTGACTAAATATATGAGCAATGCAACGCCTAACATCTTTATTGCAGTTATAGCTTTGCAGGCGTTAGATGATCCCTCGGGAACAGTACTATTTTTTTCTAAACAAAAAGTACCCTGTGCCCTTTCCTGCATCCCTGACAACGTGTATGAAAAATTTCATGATGATCGGTTAAGTAGTTGAGGCGTGAAGAGGTAACAGACAGACAGACAGAGTTACTTTCACATTTATAATATTACTATGAATGGATTACATTTTATTGGATTATATTACTCGTATGCTGGTATCTTGATGGTGGTTTTGATTTATGGACTTAAAATGTCTGAAATAAATTGATTTGACTTGATAATTCACTTTGATCTCTTTTCGCGTATATGTACCTATTGAATTCAAAAATTCCTTCATATTTATTAATTTTGAAGGACCCGTTAGATGAGTGGTTAGGTTAACGCTCTGTTCTAGGGTTCCCGGTTTCGATTCCCGGCAGAGTCAACTTCGAAAATGAACTTTTCAAATTTGGTTCTGGTCTGGAGTTGGAAAGTGGTGGCATTAAGTTGCACATTGCGTTTCGCAGTCATTTGGGCAGCCCATCTGGCGGCAGTAACCACCCCCTTACAGAGAACCACCGTAAAATAACAGCACGTATGCTGTTGTGTTTTGGTGAGTGAGGGATGCCAGAGCCCATTTCCCTATCCCCTCCTAATCCCTTATCCTTAATCTTACTGCAGTCGGCAGCGCACTTGCAGCGGCTTTGACGTTGCTTGTGTTATTATAGGCGACGGTAGCCACGTACCATCAAGTGGACCGTCAGCCTGTCTACCGATCTTAACATAAAAAAAAAACTTATTAATATGAAGAAAAGTGAATAAAATAAACCAGGGATCCCACTAGGGAAATCTCTATGAAATGTGTACCACGGCCTACATTACGTCATATTGCGGAAGATCAGTCTCTCGTTGGAGTAAATACAAGTGTATATATATTTTTGTGTGCCCTTGTCATCAACTAACTTTCAGTTTTCAAAATAAGTTGTTCTTTCAGTAGTGAAAAAGCAAATTGAGTGTTTATTAGGTAAAATGCATATATTTAATACTTATTGCTAGTAGGATGCACCGAACCGATGCCGACCGAACAGTGCAGACATATATATGTCTGTCTTCCTCATGAAGACTTCGAACGTTGTGCGCATGTCCGAGAACTACATTATAAGCATCTTATAGGCTGGGCTACTCCCACTACTCCCACTACTGTCGCAACGCATGCGCATAACTCGTCAAGTATCAACGAGTGAGAGAAAATATGTAGTTCCGTCTCGGCGACGTTTTCACTTACGGGGACTAGCAATATGTTAGAGTGCTTAAACATATCGTTTTTTTAATTTAGAGGAGACCAATGTTTTTAGAATTTTTTCATGTAATTTGTAAATTTTGTTGATATAAGTTTTGTAGGTGCGACCGTGACTACAAGGCCGTAACATAGAGTTCTGCCAGTGCCATAATAAAGAATAACTGTTTTCGTATTTATCATTCTCGGTTGTGAGATTGCGTAGCATGAATTATAATATTATAAACGAACAGAGTCACGGTCTGAAGCTAGTCTATAAAGGGTAGCTTCGTTCGTATATAATATAAAATAATTATAAATGTTAACCTGTAGCCACCACAAATAAAAAAAAAACTAAAATTACCACAAATTGAAAGGACAATTATTTTATTGATTTATTTATTAATTTTAAATTTCTCTAAGTATTGTTCTCTATAATACTGAAATTTTAATAATTAAATTAAAAACTACTGAAAGGCTGGAAAATAAAGCTAGTTTCTTATTAAACTAAAATATTTAAAAAATATATACTAATATCGTACTAATTAATCAAAAATATTTCAAAATAAAAAGTATTTTTTTCTGGCCGAACGGTATCCCTTGTTTCACGGTTATCAGCTGATATTCTGGCCTACTCAGCTGTTAAAAAAATGTTAAAAATGTTAAAAAAAATTTAAATATGCAGTAGAATCTTATAAAGTCATTTAAAAATTTCCGCATAGTGCGTCCACAGCATGCCGACCAAGATTTCTTTAAACGCATAAATGCGTCCAAAGCATCCAATGGGTTCCATGACAACGTCTCAATTTAACCTCACTGACCCCAACCAGTTATAATACAAGAATTCAACTTATTACAGCCTGGAGTTGAGCAGGCACCTGCGAATCTATCGAAACTTCTTGGACCAGAGGGCACTCGACTGATCTTGAACATTTATAATTCGATCTGGAGAACCAGGGAATAACCCCTTGAATGGACAGAATCGGTTTTCTTTCCTCTCTACAAAAAAGGGTCTACTATAAATTAGCAGTTATAAAAATTTAACTACAATTTTATTATATTGTTACGTGTGGCGTGAGTCAATCTGCCGTGTAAGGGCGAAAATCAACTATTTATTTCCACAAACCAAGATTACTTCCAAAAGGGCTAAACGAAAGGTCCGATAAAACCGTTAAACTTGCCAAAAGTCGTCAATGAATTACTTAATGAATCGATGGTTTACTGTCGCAGGTAAGTTCCGAAGTATCACTTTCGAATCGCAGCGTCGAACTGTGTCCTGTCACCTTGCCACTCTCCTATTTATATTCCACGTCAAACGTCTAGATCTATCTCGAATTTACTTCAAACAAACGATAAATAAATACGGCTAATACGTCAACTCTCGGGCAATTAATTCGCGTATCTACGCGACTTGATGTAATTGTATTTTACCTATTTTTTAATACGTCAACTCGCGGACAATAGGGCGTACTGTACAGTTGAAAATAAAAGTCATATAAGGATTGTAAACACGTATTGTAAACAAGGTCATTGAAAGTTCGGGAACGCTATTTCTGTTGAATGTGAACTCTATGACTGTGTTTGGTTAAGTGTGGAGATTTCATAAATGCAAAGAGTATATGAAAGTTATGTAAACTTGTACAATAAAATATGAAATTTATTGTAGTTTTTGTAAGGTATGAAATGGCATAGAAACAACACAGCGCAACATTGTAAAACATACTCAAATATAATTTACATAAATTTCAAATTATTAATGTTTCTTTTTTTAAATAGCACACACTAATTCCTATTAACTATTGTAGTCCTATATTTAAACTTTGGCAACACAATATGCAATTTTATTATACAAACCACTCTTGAAAAAATACAGTATGATAATGATTTTCAACAGCTTTTAACTTGGACCAAACAGTGCAGTGGCCTGCGGCGTAAGTGAGATTTACGCTACAACTAAATTAGTTATTTTTAATTGCATTGAGAAGCTGAATTAGTTACTTGTAATTCTTTAATAAAGTAAAACGTGGAGAGAAAATCAGTTTATTCTATTATAGACTTTATTATAATGGTTTTGCTCAAAGGTTTCTTTTACCGCAGAATTAATTAGATTGTAATTTTAAGAGGATATTTTTTCCCATGTACATACAACCTTTGTTTAAAAATAAACCTTGTTTCTATTATTTTAACATGTTGTTTTTTTATTTTTTATTATACATTATATTTTCTTTGTATAATCTTTTAATTCAACTTCACTCTGCCAATAACGTTCAGTTAAAAAAGAAACGGCCCAAAAGATTCTTTGATGGGAACTTCTCGAGTAAAAACAAGAAGTATTCGAGAACAAAGGAATGGGGAAGCAGTTGGGGATTCTGGAAGCAAACAAGCCGGCCTCTATTATGTTCACTGATTGTCTGCACCAGACAATCGCTGCTGTCCTTGACATAGTAACGTAATTAAAACTATTCAATTTTGACACTATCCTTCTAGTCAAATATTCAAATAATAGATTTTTCAAAATATAATCGGATAAGGTAATCTAGCATATACAGATATTATTTTTCGTGATGCTATTTCTCACTGGTCTTTTTAGGGGTTTGTTACTGCCGCTAGACGGAGCCCCAAGTTAAACGACCTTTTTAACTTTGGTACCAGTTAAATATTTAACATAACTTAATGTGCTAATCCACAGACCGTGGCTATTGCCACTGGCAACCTTAATTCATACTTAGATTATCTATAATACTTACCTATAGTAAAATAAAGATGTATTAAAGGTTTGTTTTTGTCGTTGTATTTTTTTTTAGTAAACCAAACATTTATAGATACGAAAAAAATTAACAGAATTCACTTTTGCTAGCCTCTTATTCTCTTATGAAACTATTATGAACTCTTATGAACTCTTATTCTCTTATTATCTTAACTCTTATGAATTTTGCTCTCTTATACATTAATTGATTTCATAATATAAAGAATGATCCTAATATATGTTGTGAGTCATGACGAATTTGTTTCTTTTTAAATGTGTCATTATCAACTTGAGTGCCTACATTTTTTTCGAAATGGCCTCAAAGATTTTTTTACAATTTTATACTTAAAAATCTGCATTGTTAATATTAACGAAAGTTTTTAGTGATTTAAGTTCCTCCAAAGAACGCTCGTACCATCCACCTATCTACTAATATATCCACACTGATGGCAAAATTCATCTTCCATTTATCCCAGAGAGGATGTATGGAAATCATTTATCCCATCCCTTCCTATAGGTCTAACTTCTTGGTAATTTCTCTTCTCAATGATTCATGCAGAGTCTTCTCAGATCTTCTATATCTATGTATTATATATAGATATATTAAAATCGTAAACGTGCCTGTCTGTACATTATTATTTTTACAAAAAAAAAAAAAAAAAAAAAAAACAATTTATACACGTTGTACTTATTTTACCGAGGTCAAAAAGTTTTTAGAATTTTCGTCTGTTTTCTGTTTGTCTGTGCGTTTGGGCGCGCTAATCTCAATAACGGCTTAACCGATTTGAATGCGTATTTATCTAACTGGTGTTTTAACTAGCAAGCTGCCCGTAACATTAAGTGTTTGTTTTATTCCAATCAGTTTACAAACAAAAAAGTTACGCGCTATACTGAATATCACGCGTACGAAGTTGCGGGTTCAGCTCGTCGCTAATAAAAATGCAATTATTGCTTTTAGTTTATTGTTTTTATCGGTTCCTTACATGTAAAAGGGTACGCGTAAAAACGATTCCTTACATCCTACGCGTAAAAGGTGCGCGTCCCTATGTAACAATCCCCCCCCATATATATAAACTTTTTTTCTTTTTCCCAAAGGTGAAAGGCATAAAGATAAAAGATAAACTTAAAAAGGTAAAAGTAAACTCCCCTTTCTTCCTTAATAGGAAATGGGAAATGAATATGAATATTGAATGAATATATTTATTTAAATTTATATTTATTGGCATTGTGATCGTCTAATAGTGGCTGTACTCTACGCTGTGTTTAATAGTAACCCTTTAGTTCTTTATAGAGGTACGTAATGTCTTGTGCTAAACTGCTAAACTGATTACCAAATTTACTAGATGCTATTCCTAACATGTTTACCTGAGCATTGATAGCTTAATTAAAATTATACTTTATTTGGTCAGTTATAGGGAATTAGATTAACTGTTTCTGGATTCTACCTAATCACTAGTGAATATCTTGCTGTCGTGTTTTTCATTATTATATTCTTTTACCAGCTTGGCCTGACTAACTTATTAATAAATTAACATAGATTAGGTCCCTATAACGCCCTGGTCAGGTGTTGTTCCTAATAGTCTTATAAAAATTAATATGTAGAACTAAACTAGGATGATTTTAAGCTGAGTTATAGTAATTTCAAATAGAGTGTGTTGTGCTAAAATTATTAATTTCCTAATTTGAATTTTATTTAGAACCTTTGTTCACAACCTAGAGAATATGACCATGCCCGATGAGTCTATTTATTTTTACATTATCAAGTGACTTCGCATATTCCTACTGAAGCTGTAATATATCAATCTACTGAATTATTATACAAATTTTATGGGATCCTACAAGTCTACAACTACCCCTATAACTAGATATTCCTATCCTATTCAGAGATGCTCACAACGCGAATGATGCACTCACAAACATTTAATATAATTGAATAATCATGACCTACCTCGATGCCCCGGCTTACGCTTTATTAGACCGACCAATCCGCCGCTCCGCAGCTCTCTCCTGCCACCGCCATACCCCGATCCATAGCCGGGTCCCCTGGAATTGTTTAAAATGCAGAGCAGTAATTAAATCTTGTATTAGGGATTGAATTAAGAATTAAAATTGTCATCAGTAATTATTTCTTATAAACTAATATGCTAGACTAATTCTACCTTTACCTAATTTAGAACCTGCTATGTCTAGTCTAAATCAGAAGAGTTACTACTAATTTTTCACTAGCTTATGATCTACCACTTACTTCCTAGATCCATCGTAGATTTTGTCTCGTCTCGTATACTTTGAGGACTCCACCCTGTACTTGTAGAAATCCAGCTTCTAGCGAGGTACTGTAGGTAGGTATGCTAGTAACTCCCTAATTAATACTAATTATATTTTAGTTATATTTTTTTTTTTTTCTAGTGCAACGCTATTTTTACATATGATCTATACCTACTTATAATATTTATAATGTTTATTGTAATTATTTACTTATAATGTTAAACAAAGTGTAATTTGAATTTGCCTAAAATGTAGAGTGTATGTGTATAGTGTAGATATAGATATAGTTCGGGAATTGGGAAAAGGAAGGTACTGATCCGGCCCCACACCATCGCCGGGTCCCGTGACTTTCACCCTCGCTCCAAGCCTCCGTGACGGATTTAGGCTCACCGAGCTTAACCAACTGGAAGTCTATTACTTTAGGCAATTATGACTGATAGCAACTGTTCTGCCAAGGGTTAAATAGACTCAGAAGGTTGATGAAGAGTTGAGCTAATTCATAATCACGGACTATTAGTCAAATCAAAGCGTAGGGACTCAGGCCAGTCCGACACAGGTTTTAAGATCTGCGTGCCATTACAGCTCCGCCAGAATTAGGAACACTGCCGAGGCCGATAGTCCAGAGGTATGACGCATGATTGACTCAGTCAACGTGAACTTTCTCCGCCCGTAGGCCAGCCGTAGCTGCAAACTCCGATTAAAGTAATAGTGGGGCCTATAACCCCCAGCAGAATGTCTGCGATTAAAATCTTGATTTAACAGGCAAGACTCCTTTGGTTGAACTTGGCTTTAGGACGACTGTCCTTATCAAGACAGCCTTTAGGATTTGAGATGTGGCAGGAGTGCGTAAGCACGTGAAATAAAACTTCACCTCCTTTGATAATAATTTTAATAACATTCGCCTATCACATGTTATAAAGTAATACATACATGTGTGTATTTAGGACGTCTGTCACTATTGAAACAGCCCTTAGGCCTTGTAGTGTGTCAGGAGTGTGTATGCGTGTAAATAAAAACACCGCTTCCTTTTATTAATAAAAATTAATAGCCTTTTACCTCTTTAAAAACGTTACCTTTTCAGATATTAGCTGAGAATGCCAATTATAGACTAGGTAAATAGATCGTTTCTAAATAAGTATAGCTATGATTCAAAATTTATTTACGGCTGCCCACTAAGTATACATGGTTCAAGGTCGCCTATCTTAGCGGCATTATATGCCCTTGGTATCGCCATCCACATGTATACCCGTCCGGCCAAGCTTCACCAAGTCAGAAGTACATAGGATTGGCTTATCCATGTCCTCTGCCCGGCTAAGCTCGCGATCAAAGTTGATTACTCTAACAGAATTTTAGAAATAATCTACTATCCACGTAATATAATTATGCATTCATTAAGCGGTTGCACGATCCATGCTAGAAACGCCACGGGAAGCTCCTCTATCGGATACCGACACGTAACGCTGCCAACTGTACTCAAAGACTACTAGGCAACTATGCAAATCTGAGTATCTGGATCAGCATCCACCATTTTCCTTCAGCTATTGATTAATGTCATGAAATTATCCGCCAGACATACCCAGACCACCCGATCAGACAAAGTATTTAATTATCGTGTTCCGTCTCATATTAGATATTCTTGCGAAAGTCAAATAACGAGTAGATCCTCAATCTGACCCCCGCATCAATAACTAACGTGCGAAACCTGATCGTACTCATAACTTCGCCAAGTTCCTTCTGACTAGGAAATGAGCAGATCCGCGGCAAAATCTCTACTTCGTTTCCAGGAAGTCTAATGCTGTCTAACACACAATTACATAACTAGACAACCAATACCTTTTTACCTCGTAGCAGATAGCCATCCGCTACTACATATTTACCTTTTCAACCTTTACCTTTGTTAGTGTATGTGATGTAATCTATTAATACACATATAGGATAATATTAAAAGGTAAAATATATGTTTGTAGTGTATGTGTGTGTAATTTATTAGGCACATAATCGTGTATTAAAGATAGAAATGCCCAATTATTTAGTAGGTAAAACCTATAACAATATTAGTTCGGTATTAAGCTAGTCTATATAATACCTACAGTTTCCCCTGAAATAGTCAAAACTGGTTATCGATAACCTCTATCGTTAAGAAATTCAGTTATCTAAACCGTCGTAATATTAGTCGATTAGACGAATAAACTCAGGTAAATTATATAACAGGACTAGCTATTTACCTTGGTAATAATTTTCGCAAAGCTCTCTGCCTGCCACTGAAATTTAAATAATTCTTTCCCAATTCGATCGGGAGCCGCTATCAGGATCAGGTATATTTACTCACGTCAATTTCCTAAACCATCCGTTATAATTACTTAAATACATGGTAGAGCATATTCGATAATATCGGTAAATATTATTATTTCCCGAGTTGTATGGGATTTATTATTAATATGTGAATTACAAATTTATCATCATAATTATAAACGTCAGGTAAATTATATAACAGGACTAGCTATTTACCTTGGTAATAATTTTCGCGAAGCTCTCTGCCTGCCACTAAGAATTAAATAATTCTTTCCCAATTCGATCGGGAGCCGTTATCAGAATCAAGTATATCCGTTATTTAATCACATAGTAAAGCATACTCGATAATATCGGTAGATATTATTATTCCCCGAGTTGTATGGGGTTTATTATTAATATGTGGATTATAAATTTATTATCATAATAAAATTATAAACGTCAGGTAATTTAAAGATAGTGAAATCACTTACTTGTGATTGGTTTGGCTGTCGGGCTGCAGTGCTTGGGCGGACCTCGGGTTTTCATCTCTGCTCACCTTGCCCAGGACGATGACTCCTTCTGCTCTGAAGATTGACTCGCGAATTCTTCGTCACCTAGACCTAGGATCCGCGTTCAACTAAGCTAGCCCTAACTGATTTCCTATTTATGGTGAGACCTACTGTAAAATATAACGAACCTCAAGCAAGGCGGCGCCCCCTTCTAAACCCTAATATTTTATATGCCCTACCGCTATTACGAATTATTAGATTGATTTACTAGCCGGTATTACACGCGCGTACTATGTTTTCTTTCGTGCATGCGACACAATAACGACTATCGTGGAGCCCTATTACGAGTGTACGACCCCTATTCAATTTTGACCTTTCGTTTACAAGTCTACTTCTGCGTTCGCGCTCTACCAGAACCTAATTTCAACTCCCCTTATCCGGCTAAGTCCTAATTCCAACTCTCTTTGTACTGGCCTATTGACTTACGCGATTACTGCGCGAGCGTACGCGCTTCACCAAACCCTAATCTCGACTCCCTTTGGCGAGCGTCTGCGCCCCCACAATGTCTAAACTCAACTGCCTCTGTACTTGCCTATCACTGCGCGAGCGTTCGCGCACCACCAGACTCTAACAACAACTCCCTTTGGCGAGCGTCTGCGCCCTACCAGAACCTAACAACCACTTATCCGGCTAAGTCCTAATTCCAATGCCTATTGACTTACGCGATTACTGCGCGAGCGTACGCGCTTCACCAGACCCTAATTTCGACTGCCTTTGGCGAGCGTCTGCGCCCCCACAATGTCTAAACTCAACTGCCAATCTACTGCTGCGCGTCCACGCTCTACCAGAACCTAACAATAACTGCCCTTGGCGAGCGTCTGCGCCCTACCAGAACCTAACAACCCCCTTATCCTAGGGATGCCAACCCTCCCGGAATTCCGGGATTCTCCCGTAAAAAGGCAATAAGTTGTTAAAATCTCCCGGCTCCAGGAACGCAGCTAAATTCTCCCAGTTATTTTCATTGCTTCAGTCTACGATGCGCAACGCGGGTCACGCAGGCGACGACAGATAGGCCCATGGGGCGGTGTGGCTGTGGCGTGCGAGGACGTGGGGTTGTTACAAAAAAAAAAGTTTGTTACATTCACTCTATCGATCCCTATCGCAAACGCCGCCGCTGAACGTATTTTCAGCGTAGTAAACGAACTGTGGTCGAAAAGTTGTAATCGGCTGAATGAAAGTCATATGAAATCCGAAATTCAGGTGTGCACAAACTTCAAATACGCTTGTAAAGAATTTTATGATTTTATTATTTTTAATCAAAAGGCAAAAGGATTTTTTATTTCACCTCCCGGATTTCTGATCCACACAGTTGGCAACCCTACCTTATCCGGCTAAGTCCTAATTCTCACTGTGCGTCCACGCTCTCACCAAGTCTACTACCGACTGTCTCTATCTGGCTAAGCCCTAATTCTCACTGTGCGTCCACGCTCCACCAGAACCTAATTTCGACTCCCTTTGGCGAGCGTCTGCGCCCCCACAATGTCTAAACTCCACTGCCTTTGTACTTGCCTATCCTTTCGCGATCACTGTGCGAGCGTTCAAACTCTACCAAACCCTAATTTCGACTTACGCTATTACTGCGCGAGTGTACGCGCTTCACCAGACCCTAATCTCGACTGCCTTTGGCGAGCGTCTGCGCCCCCACACTGTCTAAACTCAACTCCCAGTCTACTGCTGCGCGTCCACGCTCTACCAGAACCTAACAATCACTGCCCTTTTGGCCTCTTTACCGTTACTTTTAATCACTCTCCGAAATTCGATTTTAATACGCTCGCGGGTTCTGCATGTTTGTCGGTATATTTTTTTTTCTTTCGCCTGTATATACCTCTTCGTCAACTCTTATGTATAGTTAGGAATATTACCATACGTAGCCTAAATGTCCCTAACCCCATGTGTTAGCGTTTTGTGTGCTGTTAAATACCCTAATTCATTTGAACCACTACATATCTAGACAATGGCTGTATCTATCTTCCCTAGCATATATTTATTTTTTTAGCACAAATTAGCAACGCTAATAATTATTTTATAATTTATATTTCATCGCTAATATTGGGATTTTATAATTATTTTTTATCATTACGTTATTCTTTAATCGATCCCTACGCTAGCTATATCTATATCTCTCTGTGGAGAAATCTAACTAGGCCCTGACAATCATAAAATATTTACTCGTACTTAGTACTCTAGTCAAGCCTCAGGCTTCCCTGTGTTTAGTCGACGTAACCTAATATCATATAGTATCTTTTCATTCTAAATTGTGTGACCTAGCTTTAATAAATTCCTTTTTTCAAAATGAGATGTTTTCATTTTAATAGTTTTATTTTTAAACTCTTTCGACTTGTCAGCCTGTCCGCTTCATTGTTGTGAAAAGCAATGATTCCTAATGCCGCACGGACCCCTAATTTCTCTCGACCATTTTTTGTTTTATTTTTTCTCAAGTCTGCCTCTATGCATTTGCGCTCGCGCGTATTTTTCTGGGAAGGGACAGCTCTTCCCCCGCACCCCCTGACTATTTATGACACCCTAAGGTCCCTACAAACATTCTGGCAACTTATTTACCTAATTTAATTTTAAACTGTAAATCGTCTTAGTACTAGCTACACTCTGATAACTAAATTCCCGTTTAAGATATTTATATTCCCATACCATAATTTGACAGATAATCTACCTAGCAACTCTATTCTCAAAAGGTGACTGTGGGGCCCTTTGAATTAGTTGATTTAGTTAATTGATTTAATTGATTGCCCTAGTTATATCGCTACTCTCATTGTTTTGTTAACTCAGCTAGGGCATGGCCATCGTATCTACTAGGTCGTAATGATTTATTTATTTATTTATTTGTTTAATAGTAAAGTACTGATTAACGGTTATGAAATCTTGTACTACTAACAGCTATACAACACAGCTATTGTCATCACTCCTTGGCCTACACTATTACTTATTTACTTATAGCAATTTATAACATACATAAGTTTTATATAGACATATTGTATTAAAGTTAATATTCCTCATCTCTATTTAAGAGCAGTCGTGTCTACTTACAATTCCTGCAACCGTATTTACTAATTCATACATTACATATTTACATAAGGATTGTTATTTACTTTTAACTTATACCTAGTATGCTTCGTTCTCACGCCAAACCTTCATAAATAACCCTACTTGAAATACAAGTGGTGTCCCATTGCATAGAGTACCACAGTTTTAGATTTCTTGGCCTGTCAACATTTCGTATAGTTTACGACAGGCGCACTTGTGTATTTCTGCCTTCGCCTTAAGGCGACGTACTCCCAGAAATGCTGCAAATCCACAGTAAAGCGTCATTGCTGTAAATAACCAAGCAAGACTGTTATTATGGAGCCCGCAATGTTAATTGCAAACAACTAATAAGTCAAATCGGCAAACATTATTAACTTAATATCAAACAATTTACTTTGTTAAATTGTTTACCTAGTTCCTTTATTGGTTCGGAATGCTAACGATTTTGTTTATAAGTGAGTAAGTGCAATGTTAAGGCTAACTAGGAATCCTTAACAATATTGTTAGGTAATTACCAACCTTGTTTGTACATCTCTAAACAAGTCTCATTTAATATTAAATATTCTGTCTTTAGCCGAACCACAAGGTCCGCAGTTGAATTCAGTCTCTTTTTTTTTTTTTTCAGTGTATGAAGTTCAAAACATGATTTAATTGATTGATTCGATAAAATTATTTAGCGACAATAACCTAAAATTGACTATTTGAATGTACCTTAACCTCTGAAACCCAGTTCTATTTCACTACAATGAAACATATTTCATTGAATATTTTTCTTTCTTATCCCTTAGTAACAACGTAACCTCCGCACGCGCTTCGCCTTAACTGAGTCCAACATTTTGTGCTTAAAATTTCTCTCCCTTTTTTTTTTCTTTCTCAAAACTGTTAACCTTTGTTCTCATGCACTTGTACTTAGGTATTTTAATGAACAAATCCTTGTTATCGACTCGACCCTGATTAATTGCCCTACAACTACGCGTTTCGATAAGTTCTAAGTGAATTCGATGAATATTTCGATAAAATTTAATGAAATGAAACTTCGATGAACACTAAATGACTATAACTTGGACATATCTGGACTTGATGTTGGCATACTGACAGCCCTCCAAGCGTTGCGTCCCTCATTAAGTAGTTAATACCTACAATGTTTAGTTCGATTCGGTTGATTCCGTTACACCTAGTGCGTAGGGTTTTTTTTTATGTTAAGATCGACAGACAGGCTGACGGTCCACTTGATGGTAGGTGGCTACCGTCGCCTATGACACAAGCAACGCCAAAGCTGCTGCAAGTGCGCTGCCGACTACAGTAGGATTAAGGATAAGGGATTACGAGGGGATATAGAAATGGGCTCTGGCATCCCTTACTCACTCACCGAAACACAACAGCACACGTGCTGTTATTTTACGGTGGTCTTCGGTAAGGGGGTGGTTACTGCCGCCAGAGGGGCTGCCCAAATGACTGCGAAAACGCAGTGTGCCCTGCCACTACTTAAGGCGAAGTACCAACATAATTCTAAATATTATCGCAAGCAGGCTGGATTGTAGGCGCATTAATCACTGCTGTGACAAATCCAGCGGCATCATCAAATAATTTCTAATTTAATTTAAAATATATTATTATTATAGTGAGTTTGATTAAGTTAATTACCCTTAATAAATCTAAGAATTCTGGCCAGCACTCAAACCATTTGTGAGTCGATGAGTCGTTGTGAGTCATGCACTTTAATTTCTTTGAATATCGTTTGCATATTTTGCATATTAAGTCCTAAATAATTTTATCTCTATTAATTTAATATCGAACAATACACAATTATTTTGTTTAATTGTATTGTTAGTATATTTCGACGAGCCCGTTGGACGAGCGGTTAGCTTGCTTTAACGCTGTGTTCTAGGATTCCCTGGTTCGATTCCCGGCAGATTTAGCCTTCCTAACACAATTTATTATAACAAAAGTTATATATGTAGACTAGGTCTTATTGATGATACAGTCTTTTATTTAAAGGCAAGGAGAAAATGCGAGTACCATTTTCTAATTGAAAGTATGATAAAAAGTGCTTCGGCCAAATTCTCGTTAAGACATCGCCCTCATTTTGATAGGAGTACGTGATTCAATTAAGCTCGATTAATTTTGTCCCCCATAAAAAGGTCGATCAGTTTGTGAGTACGTACCACGTACAAAAATCAAAGAAAATTGACGTGGAAATTGAAATAATGTTATTGTCAAGATTGAGTATTGTCAAGTTGGTTTGAATTTAATTATTGCAATAAGTACGCAAATTAATATTTTGTTTTCAAAAATAATTAAGTGTGTTTTAGGCATTTCCTAAATTTTGTTGCACAGTAAATTATTTTAATGTATAAAATTTATGTGTTACTCATATTTCTTTTGCGCTTAAGGGGGCGTACAAAGCAAAAAAAAATCTAATTTCACCCGCGTGGCCCCATAATTGAATGGACACGTACCAACACAACAGAGTTCCTTTTATTAGCCATATTTATTTACACAATCTTGTTAAAATAATATAAAACTATTTATAAACAGTCTATACACAATAAATTTATAATAATACACTCACAAACAAGTTTTATTAAAAAAATTACGTCTAAATATTCTTGGGCACAGAAACATAGTCTTCCCGTCGCATTGGAGCGATTGTGACTGATCATGTAAAACAATTTACATTGAAGTATGCATGAAATGAGACGGAAGGTAGCGCATTTCGCGGAATAAAAATTTTTTGTGTGCCAAAAGTATTAAATATTAATTACTGGTAAACCATAATTTCAAATGAAAAATTAATCCACAAAGGCCTAGATAATCTGTGAATTGCGATTACTGATAATTTTTTAGGTTTTTAATATGTGTTATTTTGAAAATAAAACAAAAAATCGATAAAAATTAGAGGTAGCTTGGTGGTTTTGTTCTATCAAGAAAATTTCATTGTATAACATTTTCTGTCCAAATTTCACTTTCATTTATAATGTATTAATCTTCTATATATAAATATTTTCTTATTTGGACTTTATATACTTAGAAGAGAAGATAAAATTCAAATCAAGGATTAGCTATTTATAATACGCGCTCTTAAGTGGCTATACTGATGCTTAAATGAAACACACCGATCTTCGAGATTTTCCAGAAATCCGAATTCCAATTATGACTGCAATAGTTAATATAATATTTTACTTTTAAAGGACTCTTCTTATAATGGAAAGGAATCTCTAGTAAGTTTGCTTCTCAGAAAACGTAGCACAGAACAATACGAAGAAACAAATGAACCTGATAAGTAAACGGCTGATAAGCAACATGACTCAGACTCAAGTACTTTACGTAGACACTAGAACTTGACCGCAAGCCCTAACTAGTTCAGAACTCTTGCCACGATGTTGAAACAATACAGTAATTACACAGTATGTACATAGAACGGATAGCTTTGTCAACACTATTTTAAATAATCCCAATAAAAAAAAAGTAATTTATATACTCGTTGCCCGCTACTTCGCCCGCATTAAAAAATAGAAAATATAACACTACGAGTATTGATGGCATCATCTATTATACTACATTAGGATCAGGTGAAGCGGCGACATCTATCGGATTTGAATAGAACTGCTTGATGATAGACCAGAGGCTCTAGTATGAGTTTACGATACTACACTAATTCTACACTCGCTAGCGAGAACGTAAAAATTTAGTATGGAAAATCGTGAACTGTCAATGTCAAATTATCAATTTTCCATATAAATGTTTTACGCTCTCGCTAGCGAGTGTAGTATCGTAAACTCACGCTAGAGACACTGTGCATAGTATGTAGATAGCTAATAGTAAGTTTAAATAGTTTTAAGTTATTGGTAATTTTCACACCGAATGATTGTCGGTAAGGTCATGTAGGAGCGGGACAATAAAAATGTTATCTCAGGTACAATACCCATGATCTCGAAAATAAATATTATTATTATTATTATTATTATTAGTATGCTCCAATTTGCAATCCCTCGGGAACTTAAGAGTGATTGCTGAGGTTAAGTATAATTAACTTAAGTATAATTCGTTAATCTTTTATATATTAATGAATTATACACCTCAGAAATCACGCTTTTGATAGATGAAAATCGGTAATTTTTAGATTATTGCAAACATATATACAGAAAGACTCGACGGAGGACTTTGTTTTATAATAAATGTAAGGATATATTTTTATGCGAAGATCAGTACGCAGACTTATGGTCCACTTGAAGGTGGATAACTACCGTCTCCTATAATTAGACCTATAACTGACAATTCTAAAATGTGTGTTTTGAAAAAGAACAAGAAGTAATCAAGCTCTAGTGGCATTAGATGCTGTAGGAACCTTAGAATGTCCTGAACCAAGTCCCAAGAGCGAGATCAAAACTAAAAAAAGGTTATTTTCCATAGGCTCCTCTGCAAGGAATAAGTCTCCCGGACCATTGAGTTATAAAACTGACACACCATGTAATATAGGCTTTAAACACTATGATTTGTTATGTTAAGCAGCTAGAAATGCAATAGGGAATATGCGTCTAAAGGATGATTTATATTACACCGGGCCGTGCCCCGTCCGTGCCCCGGCCGGAGCCCGGTGAAGATATTGTTAGTATGCTTTTGTATGGATCAATTCATATTACACCGGGCCGTGTCCGTGCCCCGGCCGGAGCACTCCAATCTCGAAATTTCATAAAATGTTTGTTTTCACAGTGCGCTCGGAGACAGCTTCGCGAGGCCCGCTCGGGGTATAGTACCTATTAGTTTTTTTAGTGGTATCATTTAATGTATATTTAGTTTCTTTTTTAAATTGTTAAAATTATAAATAAATTAATTAATTAATTAACCCCAGGCTGACTGCCTCGAAGTATAATATTTTTTAAATAATATATGTTAATATATTTCTGCTTAAATATTTTTTCAAAAAAAAGAATTTCAAAAATATCTCGGGAGCGGTGCGTCGCAGACCCTCCGTGTTGGTACTCATTTAAGAGGTCTCGGGGAGAGGAATTTTTCGGTGAAGACGAAATTTCGAAATTCGCATTTTTGGACTTTTTCAAAATTATCTCGGGAGCGGTGCGTCGCAGACCCCCCGTGTTGGTACTCATTTAAGAGGTCTCGGGGAGAGGAATTTTTCGGTGAAGACGAAGTTTCGAAATTCGCATTTTTGGACTTTTTCAAAATTATCTCGGGAGCGGTGCGTCGCAGACCCCCCGTGTTGGTACTCATTTAAGAGGTCTCAGGGAGACGAATTTTTCGTTCACGACGAAATTTCGAAATTCACATTTTCGTTGAAAAACAAAAAAAATCTGTTTAAAAACAAAAAAGTTACACGTTTTTCCGAATACCACGCATACGAAGTCGCGGGCATAACTAGTATAGTAATATTAATACAAAATAGTATAATAGTACTTGGAAATGACAAGGCACGGGCAACGCCCGGTGGCGGCCCGTCGGCGGCACGGTGACAAATAGCAAACCCGGCCGGGGCACGTTGAGAAAAACCCGGTGAGCGCCCGGCCCGGTGTAATATAAATCATCCTTAATTCAAAAAAGGCTTAAATTTTTTTTTATCAACATTTTAGATTTAGAATTATGTCTACGTAAATATTTTTTAATATTATTTCTTTTTCGTTAAGAAAATAATTATTAAAAAGTGCAAAAAATTGGTGGGAAATTCAAAATACTTGAAACGCTCAGTTCGAATGTGACGTCAAAGTCTATGAAATGTCAACAAGAGTGTACATGTTTGTGTACAATAATATTTGATTGTATTGTAGACTGTAACGTCACTACAAGCGCGCCAAAAGGGACGGGTGTGCCCGTAGCTGTTAGTTAATTTTAATATTATTTTTTGTTACTAAATTTCTGTTTTTTGCCGTTGAATATTTTTTACGGTTATATAACGATATAAAAATGTGCATATTCCCTATTTTATCTATATCTACGAGTATATTAGATCTCTACTTTACTTTAGTCATATATAAAGCTGAAGGGTTTGTTTGTTTGATTCAACGCGCTAATCTCAGGAACTACTGGCTACTGGTTCGAATTAAAAAAATATTTTTGTGCTGAATAGTCCATTTATTAACATCACCCTACGATCAATAGTATTATATATACGCAGTGTCCAGTACCGCGCGCTCCACGCGCTCACCGCCGTCGTATGGCCCGCAACGAAGCGTGGCCGAATTTAGCTATCTAAAATATACACGGAGACCATGTCCTGGATCAACATTTAGGACACTACTTACATAAAACTTTAATTCTAAAATTATTCAGCCACTGCTTGAGCAGAGCCGCAGGCAATGATGCTATTATTATTATACGTAGGTACATAATGTATTTCTAAAATATACAGACTTGCGAGATTAGCTACTCATATCTTCATTGCGTTTGCTTGCCGAGTATTTACGATAAGACCTCATCTTGTGCTATTGCCGTCTACACAAATTGAACATGAAGTCAACTAGACGTATAAGCAATATATATATATATATATCCTGGTTAGCAATTTTAATTAAACGCACAAATTAATTTAATATTTGATTTTGATTACATATTAATGTTTGGGAAAATACGAGTATGTCAGATATCAAATTCATTTTTGCCTTGGTTTATTATTATTAAACAGTGGCTTTCAGATGAGAATATTTTCAGTAGTCGGGGTTTTTTTTTTTCTTTAATGTCTATGCACTTGGTCAGCATATATCCGTGTAGGAAAGAGGAGGCCGATGATAGAATGAGCTCACCCAGAAGGTGCCTATTCACTCGAACCCGAAAAGATTTGGGTTATATGAGCTCGGAAATACAGACCGCCGGCAGGGAGTTCCAATCCTTAGCAAACTTCAATATTTTTGTCCCAGTATTTCAAGCTGAATTAACGTTATATAAAGCTAAAAGAAAGGTAGCCTTACCTTAAGCAAGGTAGGACCTTTGTATAGGGTATAGGTACCTCAACTCGGAGTGTTATATAACTTTGCACCATTGGCTAAATGGAGCATTGGACACCGTTTTAACTTTATGTCTATCCACCTACATCTTGGTGCTATCTTCGATGCATAATCGATTTATTTCATCTACATAAGCGTAATGCGGCAATCATAGTGAGAGAAATATACCAAAATATGTATGGACTTTTAGTACAATTTCAACACAAAAACAAATATTAAACATTGGCTTAAAATTACACCAATATGGGCTTTAAACACGCATTCAACTTAAAATAATAGGTTTGGGAAAAATTTTCTTCGCATTGTATATGAAAACTCAAGCCTCAAGACAACTCAAAAGTTTAAAAAAAATTTAAAAGTTTATTTACATTTAATTACAGTATATTTATGTGCCATTTTGTTCGATGACTTTTTGCCATCTTGTATACGTAGTGACATGATCCCGTTGCTTTAGAAATTTTGGGACTTCTGATCAGAAAAACGCGACAAGTAGCTTTGGCAGTCCTCTCTTGATGTTAACGTGACACTGGCTAAAGAATTCTGAAGAGAACAAAACAGGTGAAAATCTGAAGGTGCAAGGTCAGGGCTATATGGTGGATACATTAACACCTCCCGGTCAAACTCTCTTAATTTTTGCTGAGTGGTTAAAGAAGTGTGTGGTCTGGCGTTGTCGTGATGAAAGATCTCACCCTTTCTGTTGATCAATTCCGGCCGCTTTCTTTTAACTTCTTGCTTTAATCTCATAAGTTGTTGGCAGTAGAGATCCGAATCGAAGCTTCTGCTCGACGCTAAACGTTCATAATGAACAATACCCTTCCAATCCCACTATAGGCACAGCATCACCTTATTGCGAGTTAAGCCAGGTTTTGGCACAGTCTGTGAAGCCTGACCGATCTTTAACTACGACCTTTTTCGCACGTTCTTGTCGTACGTGATCCACTTTTCATCACCAGTTATCAATCTCCCATTTCTTCAGCTATGTCGTAACTACTAATATGCCGATCTCGCTCCAATTTTTCAATTATGACATCCATTTTATCCTTAATAGGGCGACCAGAGCGAGCTGCATCTTTGACATCAAAATTTCCGGATTGAAAACGCTTAAACCAACTTTGTGCTACTCTTAATGACAGTAGGTCCATAAACGTCACAATTTTTTTTTGCGTTGCATTTTTTCCTTTTTTTGTATTAAAATTTTAAAATGTATCGAATTTCTTCATTAGATTCACTCATTTTGAGAGAAAGAAAAGCGAATGAAAAATAGCTGGAAACCTTTTTAATGCCATCAAAACTAGTCAGATACAAATACTTAGTACAGCCAAAGAGATTTTGTTACAAGTTTATACATACTATATGCGAAAACACTTTTTTCCGAACTGATATAAATATTGATATAACGTTACTATTTACATGTTTTTTTTCAAAGGGTAACTATTTATCTCGTACGAGAAAATATGTGAATTTTTTGAAATATTTCATGAGAAAATACAAAATGTGAAATAATTATTTTCGTTTTGCCTTTAAAATGCATTATTTCAGATGCAAAATATTCTTTGTACAAATAGATAATAATAATTTAACAAACAGGGAAAATCAGTGAAAAAGCGTATTTAATTTGCAAAAGCTATAGTGCAAACATGTATTTTACATTCTGTATTAAAATATTTTCTGTTTTGTGTGTATTAAAATCTGTATTAAAAATGTTTTGTAGTGGCCAGGCACGCTACCACTATAGAAAACTCTTTACAACAAACCACCCCTATGAAGATAAAAAAAATCAGAGTAAAGCTCTGGTTTCCTAGAAAAGCGGTGCCGTCACTTAACGGACGCAAAAAACGGCCGTCTTTACGGTGACAACGTGTGGAAAGTTCCATCACCATCGGCCACCGTTTTTTTAAAAACCCAACCTAAAAACGTATCCAGGAGAGTGATTACCACGGAGCATATACAAAGAGGAGATGTTGTTATTGAATTTTTCTATAGAGCGGCGCGTGACTACTGCGCGGGGCAAGGAGGAAGTTAGACCCCGCCTAATTATCTTAAATTGCCAATGAAAATTGACTGTAGACTACAACAAACAAGCGCCGCCACACCGTGACCAGTGCCAACAGCAGACTGACCAAGACCACGCCCACAAAAAATGACGTCAGGACCTAGTTTGAAATCAGTGCACAGTTGTTCAGGCCATCTCATCTTTGTATATGCTCCGTGGTGATTACGTACGAAATCTAATAAAAATTTCGTCGTCCTCGCTGCTCCAGTCGCAGTTGGAACTCATTTTGTACTTCGACGTGTCAAAACAATACAATATTTAAAAAAATGGCTTCACCGCTATCAAGAAAAATGTTAGCGAACCATTTGACACCGACAAGACGGCCGTCATGCAAATGGCGGTTACGGTGTCCATTACCGCTCTCTAGGAAACCGCGTCATTTTGTTTCCATAGACAACGTTCTAGTGACGTCATTCACCGCCGTGTTGCGGCCGCTATATGACGGCACCGCTATCCTAGGAAACCAAAGATAACTATCCCCTACTTACTTACTTACTTGATAGGACGAGTAAGTATCTACCATGAAGAATAGAGGTAAGGAGGACGAACTCCATACGTGAGGATGTGTCCATCGGCCACCATTAAATAGAAGTTGCTGTAGCATTGAGGTGTGTGTGACGCTGTAGTAGCATTTTATTTACGGTGATTTCATACCAAACGCCATTTTGACCAATTTATGAACAACTATTTAATTATTGTAGCTAGACAGTTTTTCAGTTTAACGCCCATTTAATTTAGTCCTCCCTACCTCTATTCTTCATTCTGTCAACAAAAGCAACGCCATAGGTACATTTCTTGCTCACTCATCTAAACACAACAGCATATAGTTAGGAAAACTGTGGTTAGGTGCTGTTATTTTTTTGTGGTCTTTTTAAAGAGGTGCTTACTGCCTCCAGACTGGCTGTCCCGTTTATGCGGAATGCAAAGTGCCGCTATCCTAGGGAACCAGAGCTTAAAGGATATTAGAGCTCATTTCCCTATCTCCTCATATCTTAGGATGTTAGGGCACTCGGAACATCAATGGCGTTGCTTGTTTTAATAAGCGACGGTAGCTACCTACCATCAAGTAGACTGTCAACCTGTCTCCCCTAATTTTCATTAAAAAAAACTTACAAAATCTAATATCATTAACAAACAAAACCTAGCCATCTACCATCAAGTGATCCGTTAGCCTTTACTAGTCATAAAAATGAACTTATATTTTGTATTTTATTTATATTTTGTCAATGTAAAGAAGCAGCGCAAAAAATTATTTATACAAACCTTTCGAACCAATAAACCAAGCTACCAAAAATAATTTTATTTTCGACGGTACAAAGAATAAGTGCTTTACTACGGTCACCATAACAACTTTCCCTATAATATTTGGTTTCGTAAAAAAAACATCAAAGGTACACAAACATTCGGTCACCCGTCACTGATTATTTGTCCTTTGGAATATTTACGTATTTATAAAAAGGTATGCCTCGGGCAATTCAAGTATTTGAACATTAAAAAAAAATGGAAAATTATTACAGGAACTTTTGTTGAAAATGTAACTGCGGAGCTCGTTATAAAAATAAGAGCACCTTTCAAAGACTGAGAAGTCATTAAACATTTTTTTAAAGACCTTTTTAATAAGGCATAAAGCTAAAGTTCATTGCGCATGTGCTACTGATATTGATATGAAAAATAGCACTTATGCCTAAGTAATTTGCATACCTTATTCCCCTGTATCGGTATGACAGTCCCGAGTTCATGTTGTTGATTTTCTTTTGTGAAATGGGCAGTTTTACTCCTGAGAATGCACTACGAATAATACTTAATATATTTAGAAACATATTAAATAAATATAAGTTAAATTATAATTTAAAAAGTGTACTCAATTTAATAATTAATTAATTTTTAATTGAGTAATGTTTTAAATTAAAAAAAGTAGCACACTTGCTACCTTTTTTTTACAAGAAGAACCCATCAGCCTGGGGACAGACCGGTGGGTTATTTCGGACTCCTGCCCCGAGATGGTAGTGGGATAGACCTACCGACTAAACCTCTTAGCGTCCTCCTCATCAGCTATTGGTGAAGTTGCGAGGTTGGACGAACACTCTTCATCAGCTCCACTGCGGGGGTCCGCAACCGGACACAGCTCATTTGGACAACGCACCCGGACTGCCAAGATACGCCGTGCCTCTCAGGATGAAGCGGGCGGTAGAGTCCCCATCTACCTCCCTAGTCCTGTCAGGGGTCCAGGTGGCGGGCGTGCGCCAGCCGCCTGCGTCCTGTTCGTCGGCGAACGGACGGGATGGGAGAGGACGTCGTCCTCCCGCTCTCTCTCCGCCGCCTCCTTCTGCGAGATGACATGTTCGCAGAAGGATTGAGTCGCTTGCCAAGCGGCTCTGCTTTCACTACGGCCGGCAGAGAGAAGTCAAATCCAATGTCGCCGCGAGGTCAATTCGCTAAATATTGGTGCATTTAAGAAAAAAATTAAACCAGGCAATGTGATTTTCTGAATTAATCAATTCCTGGCAATCGCGCATTATGAAGAAGTACCTTCTGAACTTGCTCCTTGATTCTCAACCGTCTAGTTAAAGCCTCTTGAGGTGTTGTTCGAGGTTCTTTTCTACAAGAGCTGTGGCGAATGGGAATAATACATCCCAATTACCACCGCTGGTGGTGACTGGGAAAAATAATCCCATTTGCCACCACTGGTGACGAACATGGTGGTGGCGTATGGGAATATAGGGTACCATATAATGGTACTATATGGTACCCTATACAATTGTCAAATCACTTTATAATCTCAATTGATTATTTATATTTAAAAAAATTATAATTATAATTATAAGTTTTATAAGCGGAATTTTACAGACTTTATAAATAAATAGGCTCTGTGTTTGATAGAGATTATAATAAAATTTCAAATTAAACTTTACTCGACCGTAATAAAGGTGAGGTTAGCTTAACCGGGGGCGTAAATTATCACGTCACCGTACTAGACCCACGAGGGCTATGTGTATCACCTCCGAACGTAACAATAGGGCAGGTAATAATTAATGAGTTTAATGTTCCTATAACGGTAACGGTTCCGTTATAACGTACAAGTCGTTACCTAAAGCCTAGACTACAAATGGACCGAGTTACGTAACAATGAACGGGGCCCACATTAAAATGAAAATTTAAGTCATAAACTTGCTACTGTACTGTTTGGAAGCTTCCTCTTAAACAGAAATATAGATTCTATAAATAAAATTATGGACTGCCTTTTTGCCTATAGCACATATCAGGGGTCTAATATCAAATACGGCAAAGTCCACAATTTTTTATTATACCAAACATTCTCTTTTGCAATATGAACGATTCATTTTGTAACAAAAACGGCATAGTCACGTCCATTTCAATGTGTTTTATAATCTATTGAAAGAAAGAAAGAAAGAAAGAAAGAAAGAAAGCATCTTTTATTCCTCTAATAAACACAATATACATATATAAACAAATAATAATTATAAACAAACAAATATATGAACAAGTAAGAAGAGGAAAAGGAACCCTGACTCAGTATACAGTTGTGGTGCGGACCACAACACTGATATTCTGCCAGGGACCAGAAATTCAGAGAAAAAGAAAACAAAAAAACATTTACGCGGGACAATTCATAATACGATTACAATCCATGGCTGAAATTATTGCAAATTTTCTTAAAAACTATTGAAGGCTTTCACTAGCGAGTTATCTATATGGCAACGTCACTGTAAATATACAATAGCACACGAGAATGTACAAAAAATGGACCGGCCGCCCCCATAAACTGTCTCGTCTAAAATCTAACAATCTATTGCTATCAAAAACAATCTATTGCTATCAATTACTATAAATCAGACAATGTGGACTTTGCCATATTTGATATTAGACCACTGATATGATAATGACAGGTTAATTTGCTTTCTTAGTACCTATATAAAGTCTAGAAAGCTTTAAGTTGAGGATGTACTAATATCAATTAATTAAATCAAGTTAGACGAGCCCGTTGGATGAGCGGTTGGAGTGCTTGCCTTAACGCTCTGTTCTAGGGTTTCCGGGTTCGATTCCCGGCTGGGTCAACTTTGAAAAATGAACTTTTCAAATTTGACTCTGGTCTGTGGAGCTGGAAAGTAGTGGCAGGACACACTGCGGTTCGCAGTCATTTGGGGAGTCCTATTGGCTGCAGTAACCGCCCCCTTACCACCCCCTTACAGAAGACCACCGTGAAATAACAACACGTGTGCTGTTGTATTTTGGTGAGTAAGTAAGAGATACCAGAGCCCATTTCCCTATCCCTTGCAGCACTTGCAGACACTTGCAGCAGCTTTGGCGTTGCTTGTGTTATAAGGCGACGGTAGCCACCTACCATCATAAAAAAAACATTCCTCTAACTCTTGCCATTTTTGTATAATTAAATAAAAAACATATTTAGGTACAATTATATATTTTAAAAGCTTATATTAAAAATGCACCACAGGGATTCAAAGTTTGATTTGTTTTTAAATTTTCCTGGACTAATTTTATTATCATAATTAATTAATTGTTTAGTATTAATAATTAATTAATATTCTTCTTTATGATAAGTTTTGCTTTATACATATTCAAACAAGTTCTATTAGCTGCGCCCGCAACTTCGTACGCGTGCTATTCGGTAAAGCGCGTAACTTTTTTGTTTGTAAACCGATTAGAATGAAACAAACATTAAATGTTACTGGAAGCTTGCCACAATACATCAGTGAAAACTGAATTCAAAACTGTTAAGCCGTATCTGAGATTAGCGTGCACAAACGCACAGAAAAAAAAGACAAAAATTCTAAAAACTATTTTTTGACCTCGGTGTTTTTTTTTAATATTTAATAAACAGACACGGCTCGTTTAAGATTTTTTTTTTTTTTTTATTTATTTTTTTATGTTATGTCGACAGACAGGCTCACGGTCCACTTGATGGTAGGTGGCTACCGTCGCCTATAACACAAGCAACGCTACAGGTGCTGCAAGTGCGCTGCCGACTACAGTAGGATTAAGGATAAGGGATTAGGAGGGGATAAGGAAATGTATATAAATAAATAAAAAATCAATAGGCACATGTACTTCGAAGCATCACTTGAGAACAGCACGATCGATTTTTCTGATTTTTCTCAAAGAGAATGTAATCACTGCGTTTTATTTTTGTTTTATTTTCTTCGTAATAGTCAGGACAAAGTTTATGGTTTTTTTTTTTGGAAAATCCCAGGAAAAGCCAGATATTTGGATGGTATTTTATATCAAATTGACAGTGCAACGACTTTTGAGTCAGCTAGTTTTACTTCTTCTTTTTATAAATAATGGCGATTCGGCTCATTTTTAAAAATGGCCATTGTCCGCCAATGTCATGTAATTTGATTTCTCGTCTGCTGCGCTCCGCCACGAGCTCCGTTGAACGGTGCCCGCTCGGAGCCCACGTCGTGTGGGCCTTCTTTGTCCCCTAAACCAATCCGGCGGGACGAGCAAAGGCCGATGCGGGTAACAAGCACCGACCCCTGCGTCCCGCCGGATTGCCAAGGGTAAGCCCCCCCACCACGACAATGTCATGGCCCACCTAGGGGGGGCTAGTTTTACTTATCTCCTAATAAATGTTAGGAGAAAAGCTGACAATCCACTTTATGTAAAATTGTTACCGTCGCTTATACCAAGCAACGCAAGGGGATACAAGTCCTTCCGATTTTAATACGACGTATGACATGGGGTAAGGTGGTTTTAATGGCTCTTGCATTGTTTACTCATACACAGAAAACCAATTACATAAAAATTGCGGGCACAAATTCTATATCTATAGGTACATATTATACATATAATTAAATCGTAAACATATGTAACATCGTAACATAACATTAAATATTTTTTCAAAAATACTATTTGTACACGTTGTACTTTATGTTATCGAGGTCGAAAAAAGTTTTTAGAATTTTTGTCTGCCTTATCTGTTTATGTGTGCGTTTGTGCACCCTAATTTTCTTAATACTTAATTGTAATTATACAACAAATATTACATTTTCATTAATTCCGAATTTTTTTTAATGTTAAGGTCGGCAGACAGGCTGACGGTCCACTTGATGGTGGCTACCGTCGCCTATAACACAAGCAGCGCCACAGCTGCTGCAAATGCGCTGCCGACTATAGTAGGATTAAGGATAAGGGATTAGGAGTGGATAGGGAAATGGGCTCTGGCATCTCTTACTCACTCACCGAAACACAACAGCACACGTGCTGTTATTTCACGGTGGTTACTGCCGCCAGACGGGCTGCCCAAATGACTGCGAAAACGCAGTGTGCCCTGCCACTACTTTTCAAATCCAGACCAGAGCCAAATTTGAAAAGTTGATTTTTCAAAGTTGACCCTGCCGGGAATCGAACCCGGGAACCCTAGAACAGAGCGTTAAGGCAAGCACCCTAACCACTCATCCAACGGGCTCGTCAAAATGTTCTATTTATTCGGATTATTATTATAAAACACCTACTAAATTTTGTAAATCTAATATCTCATAGTACCTGGAAACAGCAAAGCGAATCTCACCCTAATCGAGTAAACCAGTTATTCCCTGGATGGAGTCCCTTGTGTCTCATAACTTACTATCTAACAAACAAGAATACGTATGTATACCTAACCGAAATTCGGTAGAATGACCGGTGTATAACATTTCCTTAAAAGCCTTTTTTTAAACCTTGTAGATTTTATGCTATTTTTAAATGTCTTGTATATTTAAAAACACCTATCAATCAATATCTACACATTTTATAAAATCGTGTCTATAAAATACATTAAATATTTTTTCAAGAAACAATTTCTACACGTTCTTATGTTTATCGAGGTCAAAATGTCGTTTTTAGAATTTTTGTCTGTTTATCTGTTTTTGCGTTTGTACACGCTAATCTCAGAAACGGCTCAATCGATTTGAATGCGATTTTCACTGATGTATTGTACGTTAAATATTTTATTTAAATAAGGTACCTACAAAAAGTACAACGTACTTAGTTACCGATTTGAAAAAAATAGCTTTTTAGAAATTTTGCTTATTTGTCTGTGCGCTTGTTCACCCTAATCTCAGAAATAAGCTTAACCGATTTTAATGCGATTTTCACTGATGTATTTAGTTTCACTGACCCAATTCAGTTCGGACACTATACTTCAATATAATAAAATTGTAAACGAGCAGTGTCTGTACATTTAATATTTTTTCAAAAAATCAATTTGTACGTACACGTTGTACTTATGTTACCGAGGTCAAAAAAATAGTATGTATTTAAAATTTTTATCTGTTTGTCTGTAAGTCTATTTGTTTGTGAGTTTGTGCACGTTAATCTCAGACATGGCTTAACCGATTTGAATGCGGTTTTCCTGTTATATTTGTAGCAAGTTTCCCGTAACATTTAGTGTTTGTTTAATAGGGGATCGAACAAATTTTCAGAAAGTGTTTTAAATTAATCTTCATGGATATTTATTCCCATAAAAAATACTATTTGATTTATTTATAGCATTTTAGGTACTCAAAATCATGTTTAATATTGGCCAAAACGCCACGATAGTTCATCTGAGAGCGCGTAACGTCATTTGTGGTCATATCATAACAAAACAGCTGCATTGGAGACAATGATTGCCCACAAATGATGTCACGCACTGTGATTGGTGTTTCAGTATAGATCAAATATATTGTAAATAATGAAATTTTATTTCTTCATTTAAAAATATTTAAATGAATTATATTAAATTATTATTCGATAAATAATCGTAAAAAATTATATATTTTGTTTCTAAGTACATTTTAGATTTTAATCTCATTACTGTCCGATCCCCTATTCCAATCCGTTTACAAACAAAAACGAATACCACGCGTACGAAGTTGCGGACTCAGCTACTTCAGGTTATATCCCACTTATGGACTAATCTTTAAAAAAAATCAGAAAAAGTCAAAACTTCCTTTTTGAGAAATTTCTAATTGTTTCTAAGAAGTTATTATATATTCTCTGTCACTTGCTAATTATGAAAAATAACTTCTTCTGAATCTGTTGCTATTTTATGGAATACGGGAATTTAATTTTTAGTGAACAACACAGCGATAACCTATAATATCGGTATTTAAAGTCTAAAGCTTCAGCTCGTTGGCCCAGAAAGTCATTGGAGTGATATTTAGAGGCAGTAATTCTCTTTGTACGAAATACCAGTTGCGTAATGTTTAAAGTTATTTGATTAATTTCAAAGCGACAGCAGGCTGTAGATTAAACACTTAAGTGTCTTAATTATGCCCACAGTAATGACGAACTCATTGCTCCAGTGTTTAAGGTACTTGCCTTAACGCTCTATGTCTCAGGAGTCCCGAGTTCGATTTGCGGCGATATAAACTATGGAAATAAACTATTCATAGTGGGCTCTGGTCTGGATCTGGCAAATAGTGGCAGTTTATGCCATAGTAATGACGAGCCCATTGCTTGAGTGTTTAAGGTGCTTGCCTTAACGCTCTATCTCTCAGGGGTCCTAAGTTCGAACTCTGGCAATGCCAACTTGGAAATCAACTTTTCATAGTCGGCTCTGGTCTGGATCTGGCAAGTAGTCGTAGCGCACACTACGTTTTGCAGTCATTTGGGCAGCCCGTCTGGAAACAGACGGGCTGGAACAGCATGTATAATGTTCTGTTTCGGGGGTGAGTAAGGGATTCCAGAGCTTTGCCTTATCCCTTCCTAATCCCTCATCCATAATCCTACTTTGATCTGCAGCGCATTTGTAGCACCTGTGGCGTTGCTTGTGTTATAGGCGACGTAGCCACCTACCATCAAGTGGAACGTCAGCTTGTCTGCCGACCTTAGTCATGAGGGAAACCAGGCTGACTGTTGATGATAGGTGACTCGCCTAACACAAGTATCGTAATAAATGCTGCAAGTGCACTGCTGAGATTAGCAGATTAAGGAATAAGGAAAGAGATAGCAAAATGAAGTCTGGCATTTTTTACTCATCAAGTAAAGCAAAACAGAACATGTGCTATTATTCGACAATAGTCTTCTTTTTTGTGTTAAGGTTGAGAGACAGGCTGACGGTTCATTTTATGGTAGGTGGCTACCGCCAAATGTCAAATTAGTAGGATTAAGGATAGGGAAATGGTCTCTGGCATCCCTTTCTCACTTACGAAACACAATAGCACACATGCTGTTATTTCACGGTAGTCTTCCGTAAAGGTGTTGTTTCTGCCGCCAGTTGGGTTACCCAAAAGACTGCGAAAAGCATACGTCCTATCGCTGCTTAAAGTTACTTACTTTCTTGTGAGACCCAAATCTTTTCAAGGTTCGAGTGAATAGGCATCTTCTGGGTGAGCTCGCTCCATCGACGGCCTCATCCTTCCTATATTGATAGATTCTGGTCAAGAGTTTTAATTAAAAAAAAATCTTTTCCATTTATAATACACATTAGTGGAAAGTAGGCTTTATTACATACTCATTTGGTGCGATGTTATTTTGGTGATGGGATTGATTTGTGTTAAACGGAATATAATGTAATTTTAAAAAAGACGCAATTTAAATATAAAAACGCCAATGACTGATTTTTATCTAAAAAAAGACACCCCCCCCCCCCTTTAAATTTTATATGATCTACCCTTTAGATCATATATAATTTAAAAAATCCAAGTTAATCCAGGGTTAATCCACGTGATAAACTATCGGTGTGCCAGCCGTTTTTGTATTATTGAGGGACAAACATACAAACATTCGCATTTAAAATGTTATTAGGATAAGGGGAGAAATATTAACTGGCCGAACCAAATTGCATTTTTCTATATTTTCAGACATAAAACGCATTTTAAAGTTTATTTCATTATTGGAACTCCACAAACGAGTTCAAAGACATGAAAACATCGGTGTGAATTTCACAAGGAAATAGCTATTACCCCAAAGCGCCTATTCGCCACGTCTCGACCTAATGCTTCCTACTCA
Source organism: Bembecia ichneumoniformis (assembly GCA_910589475.2). Classification (NCBI taxonomy): domain Eukaryota; kingdom Metazoa; phylum Arthropoda; class Insecta; order Lepidoptera; family Sesiidae; genus Bembecia; species Bembecia ichneumoniformis. The sequence continues at coordinate 1,949,434 of OU342541.1, forward strand.
TGTAAACGGGTTATTGCATTTTCTGCATTCCCTCGTATTGAACTGATAGTCGTAAAATTTAGCTTACGACTTTGTGGTTAGGTCTAAATTCGCGTGTTACATACATATTACTTTTTTTTTAATACGCCATTCGCACGTGGTTAGTTCAGACATTGAAACTGTTTACCTAAACTTGATTGCATTGTTCGATTAAATTTAATTTTTTATCTTCACAAGCTTCTCTCTGCATATTAAAATTTATAAGCAACGTGATATTTAAATATCTTCGAGCCCACAGATAATAAAATCGTAAATGAGACGTGTCTGTACATTAAATATTTTTTCAAAGAAATCAATTTGTACACATTTTACTTATGTTACCGAGATTAAAAAAAATAGTTTTTAAAGAAAGAAAGAAAGAAAGAGAGCATCTTTTATTCCTCTAATAAACACAATATACATATATGAACAAATAATAATTATAAACAAACAAATATATGAACAAGTAAGAAGAGGAAAAGGAAAGTTAGGAAAGGAAAAGTTAGTTCATTTGTTTGTATTAAATTTTTTTTCTGTTTATCTGTGAGTTTGTGTACTCTAATCTCAAAAACGGCTTAACAGTTTTGAATGCAGTTTTCACTGATGTATTATGGACAACCTTCCACTAACATTTAGTAACATTCTTTCACACCTATTGAGGAGCAGGAGATTTTGATAGATATACCCTAATTGTTTTAATTCACTGTTCTATTGACTTTCAACCCAGACCTTCATATTATAATTCGATGCTTTGAACAGAAGGTATATAAAAATGGAACAGAAGGTATACTTTTATATACAGGAAGGTATATAAAAAATGTTTACATCTGTTAAAACTGTGTTGACAACGTCTGTGTCATAGACTACATACACTTAAACTCTGCAAACGTAGTGATTATACAGGGTGGAATTTTGTAATGCCACCTGAAGGGAAAGTACTCTTAATACTGTAGATAGAAAATTTTACACAAAGAAAACATTCTTTTATTTTCGAAAAGAAAGAAAACTACATTCAAAGATTTTCGAAAATTCGCTTGCCACACCCGGGAATCGAACCGACTAAAATCTGTAAAAATTACACCCTGCATTGCATCGATCGTTAGTATCAAATCTAACAAACTCGAGTGAATCCTGTTCGTGTTCATGAAACTAACAGTCAACTAAGATTTTCTTTCAACGTTTGGTGCGGAATTATGAGAAATATGGTTGTGTTAGTCCACGTGTACGAAGGTCATTTAAATACTCAAGTATCTTGAAATACTGGATCTCTTAAGAAATGAGTTAAATAGTTTCCCCGAGGAAGAGCGAAACCAAATAATTCTACAGCAAGATGGTGCTCCAGCCCATAACAGCAGAATTTTCGAAAATCTTTGAATGTAGTTTTCTTTCTTTTCAAAAATAAAAGAATGTTTTCTTTGTGTAAAATTTTCTATCTACAGTATTAAGAGTACTTTCCCTTCAGGTGGCATTACAAAATTCCACCCTGTATACTCTTTGTCTGCGGCTTGCACACAGATCAAACTTTCGTCTAAGATATTCAGGGCTTGGTTTCATTGCCAACTCAACAGTACCAATCGGTTTAAAAACAAAAACGCATACGAAGTTGCGGACTCAGCTAGTTGTGAATATAATTTAAATATCACGATAAAAAATAACAAAACTGTATTAATTATTATTAATTTAAATGATTAATATATAATCAAGTCCACTTTTTTCTCTGTCTTGTATGTATGCGATAATCTCAGAAAGCTGTAAACGGATTTTATTCCTGTTTGTATCAATGGAAAGAGGAATTTCTGAGTAAGGTTTATATGTCAAATCCTATCAAAATGTGTACAATTAGACATGCTTTTATTATCATTATCAATCAACTAGTATTTTATAACTCAAATAATATGTTATGGGAGATATATTTATTAAATATAAGATTCACATCCAACATTATTTATTTGAAATTCTAAGCGCGTGTAACAAGAGTTAATACTTTGCAATGGATTCGGAGTATATCTATAAATGTTAGCGAAGAAGATAATATTGGTTTATATGTAACCTGATGCTCTGAACCCAACACCAACATGATTGTCTCTCTCTAAGATTGATGGTTATAAACCATGGAAAGCCCCCACTGACACCATATTCGGAAGTGAAATGACTTCCTGCCCCTTTCTCTCATACGTTTTCATGTCGCTCCAATTTAGGTTACCCCATTGACACCGTGATATATTATCTAACAATGTTGGGTGTGTATCTCTTTTAATTGAAAAAAAAAATGTATAGTAATATTATGAATGTGATAGTGAGTTAGTTCATTTGTTTGTCTACTTAAGCGATTGTCATTAAATTTTGCATACACGTTGTCAGCGATATAGAAAAAGACAAACGGTTACCTAGAAGATCCAAAAAAATACCTTTTATCAAAAAAAAAATTGAACACATAAAAAAATATTACGAAAATAAAAAATTGAATAAATGTCTTAATACGTAAGAGAAACGGTCCCTGACGAAGTCGTAGGCAAAAGCTAGTTTTATAATAAATTTAAAAAGAAAAAACATTCACACAAATTAATTTATAACAAAAAAGAGACGCCTATCAGCTTATTACTTTTTTTTTAATGTTATGTCGACAGACAGGCTGACGGTCCACTTGATGGTAGGTGGCTACCGTCGCCTATAACACAAGCAACGCTACAGGTGCTGCAAGTTCGCTGCCGTCTTTAGTTTACGTGACGATCACAAAATTTCAGCAATGGACTAAGTGATACTGGTACTCTAGTATACAGAAATAGCCACTAAGAAGATTTTTTTTTTTATGTTATGTCGACAGACAGGCTGACGGTCCACTTGATGGTAGGTGGCTACCGTCGCCTATAACACAAGCAACGCTACGGGTGCTGCAAGTGCGCCGCCGACTACAGTAGGATTAAGGATAAGGGATTAGGAGGGGATAAGGAAATGGGCTCTGGCATCCCTTACTCACTCACCGAAACACAACAGCACGTATATGCTGTTATTTCACGGTGGTCTTCCGTAAGGGGGTGGTCACTGCCGCCAGGCGGGCTGCCCAAATGACTGCGAAACGCAGTGTGCCCTAACCACTACTTTTCAAATCCAGACCAGAGTCAATTTTGAAAATTACATTAAATTATTAAATTATTAATAATAATAATAATAACTCTACTCCTTAGTACCATTAATATGAGTAATAAAGATAAAGCAATATAGCTTAAAAACCAAAAATACAAAAACAAGCATTGCCATAGCATATAAGATACTGCCCATTATATCCCGCAGTCATAAACTAGGCTGTCGGTCTGCCGTAAGTAACAACCTCCTTGTTATATTATTTAATGTAATTCTCTAGTTTGCAGTTTTGTTTATTTTTTTTATTATTTAAATTTAATTTTTCTGATTAAGTTTAATATTTTTAAATTTTCTTCGATTTGTCTAAACTGGCTGCTGTAACGTTTCTTGTGTTTAATTTACACATATAAAATAATTGAAGTGGCACTTGTGTTGAATCTAACTAAGTATCTTATTTTGAATGAATTATTGCTCACTTTGTTGGTAACTGTCAAATAAACTACTAATATTATAAATGCGAAAGTTTGTATGTTTGTGTGTTTGAATGTTTGTAACTCAATCACGCCAAAAAGACTGAACGGATTTGGATGAAATTTGGCAAGTAGATAATTACTAGGATACTTTTTTATCCTGGAAAAATGTTAGGTTCCCGAGGGAGTGTCTAAATACATAAAAAAATCGGCACCACCGTCGTCACAGCGATAAAAATATCAGGCGTTATATTACTCATATCTTTTTGGTTTTGGCTCCATCAGATTTTCTCCCATGATTGTGCCAGCGTCAATTGTAAAAATAGCAATATAAAAAAAACTCTCAAAATTCAAATTAAAATCAAAAAACCGTAACGTCAAGTACAATTTTTAATTTTTGTTTTCCAAAACAGGCCCGTCAAGTCTAAAGCAGTCAAGTCAAATACGAGCCACAGTGCATAAAAAATTATATCGTATTTAAATGTCTTAAGTTGACAGTGACAGTTGAAAACATTTAAGACTAATGCAAACATGGCGCGGAATGCGGAAGATTCTGCTTGGAAAGCAATAAGATTAAAATGTACAATTTATATTTATGCATTGCACATGCGTTCTAAATGAAGGATGCAAGCCTAGTATAATAAATTGTGTTTAAATAGAGTAGAAATAATATGTGCGGATAAATTCATTTGAGTTATGTTAATGGTGATTGAATCCGAACTGCCTGGCGGTTGAGATTTTGTAGGTTAAATATTTTTAGCACGAATTTTAGCAGAATTAGTAGCATTTCTTTGAACATGTATGTATTTATTTTGTTTTATTTTTAATCTAAACTAATATTTTAAAAAAGTTTTTATTTCTTGTTGATACTCTGGGAAAACTAATTCTTGAGGAAATTTCTAGGCTATATGCCACCCTTAGAAGCCGAGGCGGGTGAGACCGGGAATAGTCGGACAGACGAGTGATCCTATAAGGGTTCCGTTTTTTATTCGAACGTACGGAACTTTAAAAATGGCGGCAGTAACCACCTTCTGTAAGGAGGTGGTTACTGCCGCCAGGCGGACTGCCCACAGTGTGGCCTGCTAATATTTCCCAGATCCAGACCAGAGCAAACTATGAAGAGTTCATTTCCAAAGTTAAACCTGTCGGGAATTGAATTCTGGAACCCTGAGTGTTAAGGCAAGCATCCTAACCACACATCCAACGGGCCCTTCATGATATCTGGGTTGCTTGCTCCTAAAGCGGGTGGTGATAAGAACATTCTTTTTTTAGTTTTGTTACTATTAATCATTTCTCCAAGTTTTAATTTGATTTTGATACAAAAATCCTTCTTTTGTCTTGTTTTTTATTAAGTTTGTGATCATTTACTTCCTATTTCAAACAAATTTTAGTTGCAGCTTCCATGTTTTTATTTGTGGTGTAAATGTCGTTTTGTGACAGAGATACTGCTTTGGTGTTCAGTAGGTAAACATCGTATTTCATTTCATGTTGTAGGAAAGAGAAAATGTTTAGGTTTGTTTTTCAACAGTTTGCCTCTTAGAGACATTTGAAAATGAACGGCTACCTTACTGGTAATATTACAACTTTTCAACAAGTCGCCGAGCATTCCTTTCACTTCACACCTTCAGCTTATTATTGGTTGAATATGAACCTTCAATTTAAATAGTACATAGTACTTTTCGCGTATAGTATACGCATTATCGTCTGAGTCGCCGAGCAATAAACGTCAATGGTGACAAGATTACACCTCTCTTACGCACATCATTATTCCACTCCATAAGACTTGTAAGTGCGAGCGAGATAGATAAATAAAAATTACTTATTACCAAAAAGATTAAATATAATAATAATATAATAATAATTATATATTCTATATATAATTAATATATAGAATATATAGAGAGAGCATTGAGAAAATTTTCCAAGAAAAATATTCATGAACGCCGCGCCGTAATCAGAATGGCCATGGTGTAGCTAAGCAGCCTTGTAAAGTTGATGATGGACTGAGCTATTTTGTACCAAGTGGTTCTAAATGTCACATTACGGTTTCTTTCGTCTCACCCGAACTATACCTAGAGTCGAAAATCTTTGCTTATTACCCGACGACTCAGATTATAATGCGTATACTATACACACGGTCACAAATGGTGATTTTTAATTGTTAAGTTTGAACTTGTGAAACATTTTGGACATCTTAAAATAAAAATCAGTTCAGTTGGATGAGTGATTAGGGTGCTTGCCTTAACGCTCTGTTCTAGGGTTCCCGGGTTCGATTCCCGATAGGGTCAACTTTGAAAAACGAACTTTTCAAATTTGGCTCTGGTCTGGATTTGGAAAGTAGTGGCAGGGCACACTGCGTTTTCGCATTCATTTGGGCAGCCCGTCTGGCGGCCCCATTACAGAAGACCACCGTGAACTAACAGCACGTGTGCTGTTGTGTTTCGGTGAGTGAGTAAGGGATGCCAGAGCCCCTTTCCCTATTCACTCCTAATCCTACTGCAGTCGGCAGCGCACTTGCAGCAGCTTTGGTGTTGCTTGTGTTATAGGCGACGGTAGCCACCTACTATCAAGTGGACCGTCAGCCTGTCTGCCGACCTTAACATAAAAAAAACACATGTAGCGAATCTGTTAGCTTCTTCTTAAGTATAATTTTCACTGCAGTATAAAATCTCCTCTAACAAAATGATTCACGTTTCAAAGGCTGAAATGAAAATTAATTGTAATTAGCGAACAAAAACGGACCATTTAAGAACACACAATCACGATCAAAGCGCTCGCCTTAAGTTTCCTTAAAATGTTAACCGTCCAATTTGGGTCACGATTCAACGAGTATTGTGTCCGAGATGTTATAAAACGCATTGTTTTTAAGACTCGACCGTTCCCAGCGAAAGAGGTCGACGCCCGGAATAGTCGACAAGATGGCGTCGTGCCAAAACTGGAACTAATGTCAAAATAAACATAGCAACCGTACGCGATCCCTTGTACAATGTATGAATAACATTTTATACGCACACAAACACGATGTTTACGCAACCAAGGCATCAAAGAAACAAATGGGCATTTAGACATTGATCCCTATATTTCTGAGAAAGGGATATTCGTAGCTGTCAAATAACTCAATTTTGACGCTGACGTTACTGGTGAATCGCAGTAGTCTGTGTTCTTTAAATTTAGTAGATAATACTTATGATTGAGTCTTTTTTTTTTATTAAAGATCCTACATCTAGCCGTGTAGGAAAGATGAGGCCGACGACGGTGCGAGCTCACCCAGAAGATGCCTAACTCGAACCTTGAAAAGATTTGGGTTGTATGAGCTCGGAAATACAGATGCCGGTAGGGAGTTTCAATCCTTAGCAGTGCGCATTATAAAATATATTTTAAAGCGCTTGGTCCGAATTAGAGGAATTTCGACAAGGCGATGATGGTAACCAACCGTACGTCTGCATGTCCGATATAAGAAAGGGGAAAGTGGTATACGATCTCATGCAGCTCCCGAGCACACTCTTCGAAGTACTTCTTATAGAATACACACAGACAAGCAAATTTGCGTCTATATGTCAAGCTCTGCAGCTTAGTTCTTATTAGTGTACCGTCGCCAATGAGCCTCCTAGGTCTGCGATCCACCGAAGTTGGGATTTTGCTGAGCCATCCCAAAGGTGACAGCAATACTCCATGCAAGAACGGACTTGTGCTTTTACAAAGAGAGGAGCTGTCCAGGTGTGAAGCATCGCTTCGTTAGTTCGTTAGCTTCGTTAGTTACAAATATTACTGAACCTAGATTCATGAAATTTTATCCTATTATAGGATATCGTAAAGGGAGCTTTTTGAGCTGCAAAGAGAGTTTCTTTAAGAGCTTGTATATCGAATGATAAAAAACTTAACAAGTGCGAGTTGAACTCGCGTGAAGAGGGTTCCGTACGATGTTACCTATCCGCACAATGATTGAGTGATTTACCATGTTATTTTAATATCATGGACTTCTTATAGGTTTTCCTATAATCTATAAATATCAAAGATTTGAAATTATTTAAAGGAAAATCCAAAAATACAGGTAAATTTTAAATTTATTAAATATAAGCTTAGGAAGCGAGGCGTCGGTCGCGTCGAGTAAGAAAATGATATTCCGCGCTACTAACTTTATTTTAGCGTCCAATTACTTTACATTTTAATAAACATCAACATTTTTCCTTCTGAATTTTATAAGGTACAGGAGGATATATCAAAAAGGCAGAGCCTGCGAAGGGATCAACGCCTAAATAAATATAATTCATGCCGCCCTAAGGCCATAGTTGGGGAAGTCGGCGGATATTTTGACAGGGGAAGAGCGTTAACCGCAACTTAAGAGCGCGTATAAATAGAAATAGCTAATTTGATTTTTATCTAAGTAAGAAAATATTTATATGCAGATTAATACATTATAAATAAAAGTGAAATGTGTACAGAAAATGAATTTTCTCGATGGAACAAAATCACAGTCACCCCTCATTTTATGGTTTTTTTTGTTTTATTTTCAAAATGACAGATATTACAAACCTAAAAATTATCAGTAATCTTACTTCACAGATTATTTAAGTCTTTGTAGATTAATTTTTCATTTGACATTATAGTTTAGGAGTAATTAATAATTTAATAATTTTGGCACTTATAATATTTTTATTCCGCTAAATGCGCTATCTTCCGTCTCATGTCATGCAAACTTCAATGTGTATTATTTCACATGATCAGTCACAATCGCTCTACTGAGACGGGAAGACTATGTTTCTGTGCGCAAGAATATTTAGACATAATTTTTTAATAAGACTTGTTTTTGAGTAGCTTACTATAAGTGTGTTGTGTATAGACTGTTTATAAATAGTTTCATATTATTTTAACAAAATTATGTAAAAGTTTTTTGTGTTGATATCGTGTCCATTCAATTATGGGGCCACGCGGGTGAAATTAGAATTAATATTTTTTTACTTTGTGCGCCCCCTTAAGGTAAACACACATTGGCTCTAAATCAAACATAAAAATTTAAATAAAGTCGATATTCATGTTATTATAATGTTAAGGGGGACTGGGTCAAAATATTTTTCGGATGGATAGGCAAACAAAACACGCCGAGAACTTTTGTGAATATTAAGGGAGATGCGTTTGAAGTCCTTAGGCTTGAAATGTGGAAACTCAGTGAACTTTTAGTGATCTCACCTTAAGTGGGAATAGCATTTAAAAGGTGATAAGGTGTGGGACAAAATCATTCACCTGAGAAAGGTGCTTCCCTAAATCGATTAGTGAATAGGCATTAAAGAATTAGCTTCCTCTTGCGACTACGTACTTGTTTTAACACTCTGTTTTAAGGGTCCCGGGTTCGATTCTCAGCAGGACAAACTATGGACATAAACAGATCAAAGTTGGCTCTGGTTTGGATCTGACAAGTAGTGGCAGGGCACATTATGTTTCGCAGTCATTTAGGCATCACGCCTGGCGGTAGTAATCATCTCCTTACAGAAGACCACTGTGAAATAACAGCATTTCGTGTTTCGGTGAGTGAGTAAGAGATGCCAAATCCCGTTTCCCTATCCTTATTCCTATCCTAATCCCTTATTCTTAAACTTGCTATGGTCGGCTACTTATTCTTACCTGAAACAGGTGGAAATCTGAAGGTGCAAAGTCAGGGCTATATGGCGGTTGCATTAACACCTCCCAGCTAAACTCTCTTAATTTTTGTTGAGTGGCTAAAGATGTGTGTGGTCTGGCGTTGTCGTGATGAAAGACCCACACCCTTTCTATTGATCAATTCCGGCCGCTTTCTCCCAAATCATCAGTTGTTGGCACTAGAGATCCGAAACAATTATTCTAATTAAATCGACACAGTTAAAATCGTTACAGTTAAAACCTGTTTTAGTTATAATGCGTTTTGTCTAGTTAAAAATAGTTTTTGCTAAATGGATATAATAATAATAATAATAATGACATTTATTTCAGACACAGGTCCATATAGTGTTAGTAATACACAAAACATAAAAACTATGTGAGTAAAGATACCTATTTACAGTAAGACAGTATGTTATAACTACAATTTTTTAGTTAAAACTAGAATATACTGCTAACTTAAAACTAGCTAACTTTAAATATCAGTTAAAACTAGTATTTTTTTTTAATTATAGATGGGTTTGCTCTTGACCAGCATCTATCCATGTAGGAAGGATGAGGCCGAAGATGGAGCGAGCTCACCCAGAAGATGCCTATTCACTCGAACTTTGAAAAGATTTGGGTTATATGAGCTCGGAAATACAGACGCCGGCAGGTAGTTCCAATCCTTAGCAGTGCGCATCACAAAATATGTTTTAAAGCGCTTGGTCCGAATTAGAGGGATTTCGACAAGGTGAGGATGGTAACCGGCCGTACGTCTGCATGTCCGATAGAAGAAAGGGGAAGGCGGTATGATCTCATGCAGCTCTCGAGCACACTCTCCGAAGTACATCTTATAGAATACACACAGACAGGCAACTTTGCGTCTATGTGCCAGGCTCTGCAGCTTAGTTCTTATTAGTGTATCATCGGCAATGAGCCTCCTAGCTCTGCGATCCACCGAGTCGAGTGCATCAAGTTGGTATTTTGCTGAGCCATTAGAGAAACAAAGTGACTTTTAAAATATTTATTAATCATTCATAGTCACCCATTTATGCAATTAATGTTAGTTAAAAAGCTTGTGATATGGCTGAAAGACAAAAAAATTATAGTATTGATGATTATCTTAAATTTAAATGAATCAGTTCTGTTTTTTTTTTTTAATTTTTTGACATAAATAATTATTTGACATGACAATCTAGATATTGTTATGTTTGCTGTTAAATTTGATAATGCTAATTCTTGTTAAATTAATTTGTTCACGCCTTTGTAAAACGGCGAAACATGATGTTCTTTCTGTAACTTTTTTTTTTTTTTTTTTATTAGATCAGGGTAGCGCTTGACCACTATCTCACCTGATGTGAGGTGTAGATGTGGCCGAAGGTGGACCACGCTTACCCAGTAAATTCCCATTTACCCTGGTTTTGAAGACCCCGAGGTTGTAGTTCTGTGGGAACACAGACGCAGGCAATGAGTTCCACTCCTTAGCAGTCCGAACAAGGAAGGTGGAACTGAAACGCTTCGTGCGTGATCGAGGTACATCGACCACGAAGGGATGAAACCCCCGCCCACGCCTAGTGTTCCGCAAGTGGAACGGTTCCGGTTGGATTAATTCGTACAGAATAGATGCACACTCTCCATAGTGTAGACGATAGAAAATCGATAGGCAAGCTACTTTTTGCAACACCTTCACTGCCATGTTTTAAGCAAATAAATGAATTGTTATTATGCATTATGACCCGTCTCCCCCTCCAAAAACTAAAATGAGGGGGGGACGGTGTTACCCCCGACAGAAGCACAGTCGGTCGGGGTTCAGGGCGACAAGGACAGAAACCGACGTACTATTGTGGCCGTATCGAGCAGCACCGCTCTCTGCATCTGCTCTCTGCACCATTAATAATAATTATTATTATTAATATTCAGACACAGGAACACCAAACAACATACAGAAGTGGTCAGGTACCTATTATTGCAAGGCATACTGTCGTAACATTTCCCTACCCACTCCAAATCCCTTATCCTTAATCCTACTGCAGTCGGCAGCGCACTTGCAGCAGCTTAGGCGTTGCTTGTGTTATAGGCGACGATAACCACCTACCATCAAGTGGACCGTCAGCCTGTCTCCCGACCTTAACATAAAAAAAAGTTGCAAAGGTGACTTTTTGTTAAAAAGACACCTTTTTGACAAACACCCTTTCTTACATACGCAGCGAATAAATTCTAACCTTATTCCTATGGCTGCTTCCTTAGCAACAGTTCTAAAACGCGTTTTGTTTAGTTATAATTAGTTTTAACTGATATTCATTTTTGAGTAGCACTTAATTCCAGTTGCAAAAAAGGCATTTAGTAAAAACTAGCCTGAACTAGAGACGACGCGTTGTAACTGTAACAGATATAAATCAAACCTATGTTAAAATTGGTTCTTCGTCACTTCCGTTTGCAGTTAGCGGAAATACACGCTTATAATTAATGTAACCCATCATAACATCAAACATTAAAGAGACATTAAATATCAATTAGGGAAAGAATTATTGTTTAGCATGAAGTGAAATTGATTATCTCTCGCCTAGTCATTAATCACGGCGACGAACATCAGCATATGCCTTGGAATTTGAATGTAACATTTCGACGCTAAGAGTTTAGTAAGCCATCAAATACCTAACTTCTTATTGCTTCGAACATTACTGATAGACGAAATGTATGACAGACTTAGCTTTTGTAAGACTACAAATCTATACTAATATTATAAAGCTGAAGAGTTTGTTTGTTTGTTTGAACGCGCTAATCTCAGGAACTACTGGTTCTGACCACCTTAACACAAAAAAAATGAAAATGAAAAACGAGTATTAAATAAGTAAAATAATGCTAAAAGACCAAATCTAAAGCAGACAAATTTGTAAACAGAAATGGACGAAGAAGGCAAATTTTAAATACATTCCATGTATTTACAATCCATGTATACATATTCAGCCTGTATTCATTCCATGTTTTTTTAAATATTTTTTTATTATCATATTTATTTTACTCAAAATCATGTTTTAATATTGTTTGTTTGAAAATGCTGCCAAAACGCCACGATAGTTCATCTGAGAGCGCGTAACGTCATTTGTGGTCATATCGTAACAAAACAGCTTCATTGGCATAAGGCAATGATGGCCCACAAATTACGTCACGCACTGTGATTGGTGTTTCAGTATAGATTAAAAATATTGTAAATAATAAAATTTTATTTCTTCATTTAAAAATATTTAAATGAATTCATTTAATTATTATTCGATAAATAATCGTAAAAAATTATATATTTTCTTTCTAAGTACATTTTAGATTTTAATCTGATTACTGTCCGATCCCCTATTTATTGGTCGTATAAAATTAATAATAATCTGATCACACAGAAATATTTAGGTGAGTTACGCAACGAAACTTTAATCGTTATGTTATAAATATTTATTATAATTCCTCCTTGTCCATTAAGGATAATATTTATTAAAGTAGGCGGAATAAGCCCGTGAGCCCAGGTACAAATAAGATTAAATCGATTCAAACATAAAGCCCTGCATAAATTTTGGTGGTGAAAATGATTGTATTGCTCCATCTCCAATACACGAGTTTAATAAAATCGACAAGTTTGCGCATAAAAATATTCCCTTCTCTTTTGTTAAACAAACTGAATATGCCCAGGAAAGTTACGGCAAAAATATTCCGATTGCCTCTCTCCCCCAAGTTTCTGGAAAGTTCTGAATTTATGCATCATACGTTGCGAAGGTAAATATGCCGAACACTGGATGTAGATTATTGTTTTTTTTTTTATTATTTGAATTTCTATTACAATGATACTGAACAAGGGATAACGCGAAAAGACGCAACGCAACGTATTCTTTAGAAAATATTTTTAGTAACTTCTGCGATATTGATATACGAGTAATCATCGACGTAATATCCAACTAGACTTCTAGTACAGGGCGAACGCATTCAGACAACACATTAGAGAAATAGATATTATATAATTCCACGCCCGGTAAAGTTCGACCAATAGAAGTTACCATGGGCAGTAACGACCAATAGAATTTCGTCGTGACCTTGATAGGACCAATTGGCGTTCAGTACCCCGCGCCCGCGCACCTCAGTTAGTTGCCAGAAAAGTTTGCATTGTGAATAAATAGTTATAAGCCGTCTACTTGGATATTACGTCGATGTGAGTAATATAAACTGTACATACGTTGACGGTCACCATTTCGGCAGCCCGTCTGGCGGCAGTAACCACCCCCTTACAGAAGACCACCGTGAAATAACAGCACGTGTGCTTTTGTGTTTCGGTGAGTGAGTAAGGGATGCCAGAGCCCATTTCCCCATCCCCTACTAGTCCCTTATCCTTAATCCTACTGTAGTCGGCAGCGCACTTGTAGCAGCTGGCGTTGCTTATGTTATAGGCGAAGTGGACCGTCAGCCTGTCTGCTGATCTTAACATAAAAAAAAGATTTTATCCGTATCAGTAATTTTTAATTGATAAACCTTCATATTTATTATAATCCGCGAATTTTTTCCTTTTATCATTATAGTTCATAACCTAAGTTTTATCGTGAAGTTTAGAAATTGCGGTTTTTACAGAGATTTGACCGGGTTCGATTTCTGGTCGCATATGAGCGTAATTTAAAAAAGTTTGAATGCAGTTTTTTTTAAATCGAAGCCTTAGTTCCTATGAACACATTTTCGTATCTTCTATGCTTTAAGATTTCCCCTCACTGAGACATTTGGATTGATCACCTGTATATCATAATAACAATAATTACTATTATTGTAATAATTATTTTTATTATTTATTTATTTCTAGTTTTGATTTAATAGGTGTTTTAGAATTTAAAACATATGGATCCAGTTCGCTGAAAATAACTGTTTTTATTTTTTATTTCTTATATTAGTAAATAGGATTAGAAGGATAAATGGCCTTTGTTTCTTGATCCCATGTTGATCCAATGGTTCGTTTTTGGACGAAATGCTCAGGTGTTGCGTACAACGTGTAAGGATAGTGGTTCAGGGTGCGTAATGCGAAAGGTCGCTCAAGACATAACGATTCCGGACGGGCGTGTTTCCACGTAAATGGTTTGCTCGGTAACTTTTTATATTCGTTGTGAGAAATAGCGCAAACTTTTTCTCCGGAATATTGTTCGTTTCAAATGTATTCAGAAGAAAGTGTTTTCACAAAGATGTGAATACATAAATAAATAAGAAAAAGCCATTCGAAAACTCCACAGTCAGGCCTTAGTTTGTTAGACTGTTAGTTAAATTTCAAATTTTTCTTTCCGAAAATTTAATGCTGAGACGAGAGTGGGTTCGATTCCCGGCAGGGTCAACTTTGAAAAATCAACTTTTCAAATTTGGCTCTGGTCTGGATTTGAAAAGTAGTGGCAGGGCACACTGCGTTTTCGCAGTCATTTGGGCAGCCCGTCTGGCGGCAGTAACCACCTCCTTACAGAAGACCACCGTGAAATAACAGCACGTGTGCTGTTGTGGTGGTTACTGCCGCCAGACGGGCTACCCAAATGACAGCGAAACGCAATATACCCTGCCACTACTTTCCAGATCCAGACCAGAGCCAAATTTGAAAAGTTAATTTTTCAATGTTGACCCTGTAGGTAATCGAACCCGGGAACCCTAGAAGCACTCTAACAGCTCGTCAAGATACAATCAGATCCTGTCAGATTTGTAATAACTGAAAGTCACGTTTAATCCATTTACGAGTACAAAGTTCTTAATCCTGCAATTGCAGCACACGAGACATTGCTTGTGTTAATAGGAGACGGTAGCCGTTTACCGTCAAGTGGATGGTCAGGGATAACATTTTCCTAGTAAATGATTTGTAGTAAATGACAAATCAATTCCTAGTAATTCCTAGTAAATGACTAAGAAAGAAAGAAAGACTTTTATTCACTGTACAAAAGACACTGACATTATATAAAACAACAGGACTGAAATTAATTTAAAAAAAAACGTGTGCGTGTGTCCTCGCGGCAGCGAATCGGATACGGGCTCAGCATTGTGCTGAGGTGCTGGACAAACACCTACAGTCTCATCGTATGTGACTCATTGACTCACCATAGAAATTTACTTTATAAATGACTTATATATTAGTGATATAAGAAAAAACATATTTGAAAACCAGTTTAAAACATTAATGGCGATAGTTTGAGATATTCGTTTAAAATCTAAAATAACAAGTACTAAGTCATTATTATTAACATGTACGGTCTCGATTTGTTAGAAGAAAATTATTGTATTTAACTACAAAACCATATAAACATTGAATTGAAAATTTTTGAAGCACTCGTGCTTTATTTCTTTTAACAGACGAGTGTTATCGTACTCGTTCACAAAAAGCACTTCTTTTGAACTTGATATGCTATTTAGGAGATATGAGTAGCTATTAGACGAATAGTTTAAGGCTGCGTACAAAGCAAAAAATATTTCTGATTTCACCCGCGTGGCCTCATAAGCGATTGTGACTGATCATGTGAAACAATGCGCATTGAAGTATACATAACATGAGACGAAGATAGCGCAATAAAAATGTTATAAGTGCCAAAAGTATTAAATATTAATTACTGGTAAACTACAAAGTCAAATGAAAAATTAATCCTCAAAGCTCTAAATAATCTGGGAAGTGAGATTACTGATAATTTTTTAGGTTTGTAATATATGTCATTTTGAAAATAAAACAAAAAACGATAAAAATGAGAGGTAATTTGGTGATTTTTTTTCTATCGAGAAATTTCATCGTATAAAATTTTCTTTTCCACATTTCACTTTTATTTATAATGTATTAATCTATATATAAATATTTTCTTATTTGGACTTTACAAACTTAGATAAAATTCAATTCTAGGATTAGCTATTTCTCTTTATACGCGCTCTTAAGGAGATCATAACATTTGAATGCCTCTTACGTTTTTGATTTATTGCATGAATACGTAAATCTCGCCACACAAACACAAATTATCTTATAACGGACAGTTCAATTCATTCGGGTGTGAAGCCGTTTAACTTTAGCATTGTTTAATGGCCCAAGGGTAAAGCGTTGAGCGATGTTTCTAACAAATCTCATGTTGTAATCTTGTAACGAAACAGTTTACGATAATTCGGAAGGATCAAGCAAGAAATCTCTAAAATCAGTTCTGCAATTATTTTAACTATCGGTTTTACCTTCCGTTTATTTTAAATTACAAAAGCATGCACATGTCGGTTCTTCCCGGTGATTTTCGGTAGTCTATAACCTTCCTCAGCAATTAGACTATCAAATGCAAAAAGGTTTTTTTAATCTTGCTCGTAGTTCCAGAGTTTATTATATTTAGATGTATTTAAAAAAAAAGAATAAGGTTTTGACATTGTTTTATTTGAGTAAAAATTAAATGACTCTTTGAGTAGTCTATATATATAACATATTATATTATATATAATATATTCGATTATATTATATTTATATTTTATTATATATATAATAAAATATAAGGGATTTTATATTTATATTCAATTTAAAACAAATACAATTTTATATTTGACGAGCCCGGTGGATGAGTGGTTAGGGTTCTTGCCTTAACGCTCTGTTCTAGGGTTCCCGGGTTCGATTCCCGGCAGGGTCAACTTTGAAAAATTAACTTTTCAAATTTGGCTCTGGGCTGGATTTGGAAAGTAGTGGCAGGGCACACTGCGTTTTCGCAGTCATTTGGGCAGCCAGTCTGGCGGCAGTAACCACCCCCTTACAGAAGACCACCGTGAAATAACAGCACGTGTACTGTTGTATTTCGGTGAGTGAGTAAGGGATGCCATAGACCATTTCCCTATCCACTCCTAATCCCTTATCCTTAATCCTACTGTAGTCGGCAGTGCAGTTGCAGCAGCATTGGTGTTGCTTGTGTTATAAGCGACGGTAGCCACTTACCATCAAGTGGACCGTCAGCCTGTCTGGGGATCTTTTAACATAAAAAAATACCTATGTAATTGAATTTTTTGAATTACAGTTTTTATTTTGAAGTTATTGTCTCAAATTTAAAGTAAAATTACAGTATTTCAGTAATAAAAATCAACCGAGTAAATTAATTAATAGAAAATAACTAGAAAAAGAATTTAGACAGAAAGAAAATTAAACTAAAAAGAATCAATAAAAGAAATCGGAAACAAATATGGCTGTCGCTCTTTGATTCTTTTTAAAACAGTATAATTCTTCTCTACATTCTAAATTTATATTTCAATAAGACATTTTATAGAAGCTATTTGGGTCTCCCAAGTTTGGGCTATAAGTGAACTTTATAACGCAAACCTGAGAGTTGCGGGAAACTAACTCCATTAAGCAAAATGTGGAGTTCTTTGAGAAGGCTCCGTATCGCTTTTCTTTGAGTTTGCAGAGACTATATCAACCATATAAATAAGAATATATATACATTATTAGGGTTCCGTACGTCCGAATAAAAAAACGGAACCCTTATAGGATCACTCGTGTGTCCGTCTGTCCGACCATTCCCCCCCCACCTCCCTTATTTCCGAAAACCTTCTCAACTAACCACAGACGGCCCAAGTATACTTGCATAATAAATACCATTTCTATGAAAGTGAACGTCAAGGTATATTATGCGATAGATGACGCTTTGGCAATAATATGTGAGCTATTCATTGTTTAGGGTTCCGTACGTTCCAATAAAAAAACGGAACCGTTATAGGATCACTTCTGTGATTTCTGTGACCCAAACGCAGAAGTGTGACGTGAATAGATGAAATCTGTATATGGGAGGTCATTTTTGGGGGGAAGCTGGAAAATATAATTTTTTTTTATTGAAAACTGCATCGTGTGACATATCAAATGGAAGGTCTTGTTGTGAAGTACTTAAATGTATTTTTTTGTAATTTAAAAATAAATAGTTTCCAAGTTATGGAAACTATTTATTTTAAATTTTTACTATAAATATACCCCCCCCCCCTCTCCTTATCTCCGAAACTACTGAACCTAAAATTTTGAAAAAAAATACAGAAATTAGTTTTCTACTTATATATTATAGGAAAACCTATAATAAGTCCATGATATTAAAATAACATGGTAAATCACTTTTCACACGAGTTCAACTCGCATTTGTCCCGTTTTTTTTAACAATAATATCACTGTTGGTTTTCTGTTCTATTTTTTTGTGTTGTTCGATTAATTTTAATAAAATGCTCAAAAATCTCTTGAACTCCATGTCTTTCTGATCCCTCATTAGACGTCGTGGCGCGAAACTGACCCCAGGACGTGCGTACAAGATGGCAATTTGTACATATCATTAAAAAATTTAACGTGATACACACGTTCAAGTAAACTAGCGCCAACTCAGACGCGCAAGTTTCGGAATCGAGACATTCTTAAACTTTAAAGTCTAGAAGATCTAGACTTGCGCAATTATATAGTTACGTGTGCGGTACCATGAACGATTGACAAAGTAAACAATATCTTAGAGGTTACAAATGTACTGCCAACCTTAATAAGATAAGGGATGAAGAATTTTGATTTCGCTCTCACCGAAAAGCAACAGCTGTTACAGGCTGTTATTTTCAGTGTTGTAGGGAGAAATGCTATCATTAACGAGCTATCAGTTGTGATTGGAATGCAGTGAGCATTACTCTGCTAATCCCTACAGCTAAGAGATATATTTTTTAAAAATTACGCACAAATATCTTTAAAATAGTCAAATTATATTAAAGCCTCTTAATTCTTCCCTTATTAAATCATTAAATAAATGACTGAGATAAATAAATTCGCCTGAATTAATTGATCACCGCTGACGTCTGTCACTTCTCTTGCAACCATCAACCTCTAACCATCGAGTAACCGGCCGGAACCTATCGGGCAAGACAAATATCCCAAAGCGAGCCATTAATCCTTCTAATCTTGACTGAAAACCTCCGGAGGAGTGTATGAATGCAATGGTACGCCGTATTAATCAAACCAATCCGTTTTAAGATTTGATCTACAGCCAGCAAGAAACTTACCGAAGGAATACAGTTTTGCAGAAAGATTTCATTCCCCTTGCCAAAATTCTCTTGAAGCGTATTTTCAATTCAAATTCGGTGACAATAAAAGCTGACTGTATAAAAGTTTTGTAGACGTTGAAATGATAAATCAACGGACATTTTCTTTTTAAAATGAATTGATTTATGTGTGTTGTGTGATAAGTAGTCTTCTCTTGGACGAAATGAATTATGGATTCTCTGCAAAAGTGCCAAATTCAAACACACATTTTAAAGATAAAAGGCTTCAGCCTTTTATCTTTAAAATATGTGCTTCAGCTTCAGCTGTGAGTCCAATTTTATGTTAAGGTTGTCAGACAGGCTGACGGTCCACTTGATGGTAGGTGTTTTAAAGCGCTTGGTCCGAATTAGAGGGATTTCGACAAGGTGAGGATGGTAACCAGCCGTACGTCTGCATGTCCGATAGAAGAAAGGGAAGGCGGTATGATCTCATGCAGATCCCGAGCACACTCTGCGAAGTACATCTTATAGAATACGCACAGACAGGCAATTTTGCGTCTATGTGCCAGGCTCTGCAGCTTAGTTCTTATTAGTGTATCGTCGCCAATTACTCTCCTAGCTCTACGCTCCACCGAGTCGAGTGTGGCAAGTTGGTATTTTGCTGAGCCATCCCAAAGTTGACAGCAATATTTTTATTCTTTATAAAGCCCAAATTAGGCCCCACATGGAGTACTGCTCTCACCTCTGGGCTGGCGCGCCAATGGATCTATCTGATACTTAGGCGCGCCAGCCCGAATTGTTCGAATTGTTGACGATCCAATGCTCATACAGCAACGATTAGAACCAATTAGTTTAAGAAGAGATATAGCCTCTCTTTCTGTGTTCTACCGGCTGTACAATGGCGAACACTCGGATGAGTCGTTCCAATTAATGCCTACCTCAAACTTTTAGCAGTAAATAAATTCTTGCAGGGTCGGCAGCGCACATGTACCCCTCCTGGTGTTGCTTGTTTTCTTTTTTTTATGTTAAGGTCGACAGACAGGCTGACGGTCCACTTGATGGTAGGTGGCTACCGTCGCCTATAACACAAGCAACGCCAATGCTGCTGCAAGTGCGCTGCCGACTACAGTAGGATTAAGGATAAGGGATTAGGAGTGGATAGGGAAATGGGCTCTGGCATCCCTTACTCACTCACCGAAACACAACAGCACGCGTGCTGTTATTTCACGGTGGTCTTCTGTAAGGGGGTTAGTTATAGTTTATATTTTCAGCTTAGTTTCTGGCACCAAAAATGCTGATAATGCTTTTGAGGGCTTAGCTTGAAATCTGTACCTGCGATGATTTAAAAGCAACTTATTATTAAGGTTAGATTTTTTTTATGTCGAAATCGGCAGACAGGCTGACGGTCCACTTGATGATAGGTGGCTACCGTCGCCTATAACACAAGCAACGCCAAAGCTGCTGCAAGTGCGCTGCCGACTACAGTAGGATTAAGGATAAGGAATTAGGAGTGGATAGGGAAATGGGCTCTGGCATCCCTTATTCACTCACCGAAACACAACACCACACGTGCTGTTATTTCACGGTGGTCTTCTGTAAGGGGGTGGTTACTACCGCCAGACGGGCTGCCCAAATGACTGCGAAAACGCAGTGTGCCCTGCCACTAGTTCCCATATCCAGACCAGAGCCAAATTTGAAAAGTTGATTTTTCAAAGTTGACCCTGCCAGGAATCGAACCCGGGAACCCTAGAACAGAGCGTTAAGGCGAGCACCCTAACCACCTAACATCAAGTGGACCGTCAGCCTGCCTGCCAAAAACTTAAAACTTTAAAATTTCTAAATAAAAACTTTGGGATGGCTATCGAAGAAGAATTAAGTTGTTTCACAATATCTTATTACCTGTCTGAAAATAACGCTTTGTGTTTCTCGTTTAAATCCTTTTACTTTGGTTTGGTTTCTTTGTTTGTTCTATTATTAACAGCTATTGTTTGTCTTCCTTTCTTCTTTACTTATATTTTAAAAATAATATTGGAAAACATTTCTAATAAAAGGCAAGTAAATAACATAAAAGTTTTTGAAAACCTGCTTAGTCATTACTTATTGTAAAAGTTACAATAAAAAAAATAACAGCAATATAGTAACGACTAGCTGTTGCACGCGAATTCTTGGAAACATTATTCTTGGAAAACGACAATTTTGTATGGAGAGGGGGGGGTAAAGGGTGGGATATGGGGGAGGGTGAGTAGCCTATGTCACTCACTGATAATGTAGCTTTCCTTAGAGGAAAGAATTTTTAAAATCTCTCCAGTATTCTTTGGTTTATTCATTACAAACATACATTTGTATGGAGGGAGTGTAAAGGGGGGGAGACGGAGGGAGGGTGAGTAGCCCATGTCACTCGCTGATAATGTAGCTTTCTATTGGTGAAAGAATTTTTAATTTTTTAAAATCGATCCTATAGTTTTTGAGTTTATTCATTACAAACATACATTTGTATGGAGGGACGGTAGAGGGAGGAGATTGGGGAGGGCGAGTAGCATACGTTATGTTAGGGCGGCTCTCAATTTTGTTTAAAAAAAAATTTTTATAGACACCAACCGTTTATTTTAAACTATAATCACAGAGTACTTATTTCACTATTTTTACACTTAACGCGAACTACGCGTTTTAATGGGGGGTTAATATAGTAACCCCTTTAGCAAGGCACAGACCCTTTGTCTTCCTATATATCTAGTCTCTGAAGGCCAGCCGGCAGACATAACCCGGGTCCGTAGCTGGGCAGCGATTCGATAGAAATCAACGGGAGAAGTGAACTGAAATTGAAGGGATCTTTTGTGATGCGCACTGCTAAGGATTGGAACTCCCTGCCGGCGTCTGTATTTCCGAGCTCATATAACCCAAATCTTTTCAAGGTTCGAGTGAATAGGCATCTTCTGGGTGAGCTCGCTCCATCTTCGGCCTCATCCTTCCTACATGGATAGATGCTGGTCAAGAGCAAACCCATCTATAATAAAAAAAAAAAAAAAAAGGAATTCGTATTTATATTATTATTATTAATAATAAAAATTTAAAATTAATAAAATAAATAAATATGTGAATAATAATAATTTATTTTAACCAAAAAAGTATGTATAACAAACTCAGCTTAAGAATTAACTATAAATCCATAAGAGATGTTCTAAGTACGTACATTATGTAAACACTTTATACACACAACGTTATCAAGATTATATAAAAAACTGGAAAGATGTTGCATAAATTAACATAAATATAACATTAAGCCGATTACTAGTGTCTAAACTAAGCAAGGCCTGTATTTTAGACACTAGTTTTTCTTCCTATTGTGGGTAGATAAAAGCTATACATAGTTGACTGCACCGCAACATAAAAGAATGGATAAAGTAAATAAGTTCAAATACTTAAATAAGGAATCGACTCAGCGTTTTACGGAGCGATTCAGCACTTTTAGTATTAAGGCTTTGTTGTATAGGAAGCTAGGATATAACAGTTACTTGCTGATAATTTAGCTTTCTATAGGTGAAAGAATTTTTAAAATCGGTCCAGTAGTTTTTGAGTTTATTCATTACAAACATACAAAAATACATACAATACTTACAAATACGTTTTTTTTTATGTTATATCGACAGACAGGCTGACGGTCCACTTGATGGTAGGTGGTTACCGTTGCCTATAACACAAGCAACGCTACAGGTGCTGCAAGTGCGCTGCCGACTACAGTAGGATTAAGGATAAGGATAAGGGATTAGGAGGGGATAAGGAAATGGGCTCTGGCATCCCTTACTCACTCACCGAAACACAACAGCACGTATATGCTGTTATTTCACGATGGTCTTACAAATACGTACATACATTTTCTCTTTATAATATGTATTATTATAGTATTATAGATAAAAAATTTATGAACGTGTCTGTACATTAAATATTTTTTCAAAAAACAATTTATACACGTTGTACTTATAACTTAAGTAGGTATAACATAAAAAAACATAAGTTATAACATAAGTACTATAACATAAAAAACAACGTTACCCCCGAGGACGAGGGTAACGTGTAATGTGTGTGTTTTTTTGACTTCTCCAAAAAAAAAAAAATCGTTTTTAAAATTTTTATCTGTTTGTGTGTGCGTTTGTGCCCGCTAATCTGTATACATACATACATAACGTGTAACGTGTGTGTTTTTTTTAACCTCTTAAAAAAAATAGTTTTTAAAACTTTTGTCTGTTTTTCTGTGCGTTTGTGCCCGGTAATCTGTATACGTACATAACGTGTATACATAACTTGTATACATAACGTGTAACGTGTGTGTTTTTTTGACCTCTCAAAAAAAATAGTTTTTAAAATTTTTGTCTGTAGGTCTGTGCGTTTGTGCCCGCTAATCTGTATGCATACATAACGTGTATACACAACGTGTAACGTGTGTGTTTTTTTGACCTCTTAAAAAAAATAGTTTTTAAAATTTTTGTCTGTAGGTCTGTATGTTTGTGCCCGCTAATCTCTGAAACGGCTTAACCAATTTGAATGCAGTTTTCACTGTTGTATTGTAGCAAGTTTCCTGTAACATTTGGTGTTTGTTTCATTCCAATCGGTTTACAACCAAAAAAGTTACACGCTATATCGAATAGCACGCGTACGAAGTTGCGGGCTCAGCTAGTATTATATAAAGTTTATATTTTCATATATTCTTGCGAGTAATTTTTTTATTACCATTTTCAATAGGAACACAAATTGGAAATAAATCAGGACCAATATAGACCTTTATCTGCAATCCGAATTTTCTTTAACTGGGGTCAACAAACGGTAATTTGGGCCCGAAATTAGGGATACTCTGCAAAAAGCGAGCACGTCATGTCTAGTTTCTCGTGTCATTAACAGTTGGGCCTTCTGTGGGCGTTGGTAGCAAGTTCGTAACTAGGCCCAGTATTAGGTCAGCGAGTTAAAAACTTTTTCCTTTATTTATTCGCCTACTATCAACACAGAAGTGAGAAGGAATTATTAATGTTATTTGATTCCGCTTTATTTACTGCCTTTTGGCAATATCATTAAACCATGTCATTAAAACCAAACTCCTCTCGAAAGGCTATTATAAGGTTACTGATTATTTAAGTGACAATGAAGCCTGGAATTAAAGCCTGGATTCGGAGCTCATACTATGTTTAATATTGTATATGTACTTTGATTTAGGTATTAAGTGTATATAGTGTTGTAATTTTTATATTTTAAAGATGACAAAAAGAATAGTATCCTGAGTTTCTTTCGGGGTTTCTCCTCAGGATCGTCATCTTGGCTTTTCTCCGAAACCCTGGTAAATTTAACTGGTAAATTTAAATGACGACCATAAGAGTTTCTTGGAGAAACCTAATTGATAAATAAATATTTTGATTTGATTTTTATTTTTGACATTGTACTTACGTCACCGAGGTTAAAATAATATTTTTTAAATTTTTTATCTGTTTGTCTGTGCGTTTGTACAAGCTAATCTCTGAAACGGCTTAACCTGTTTGATTGCGGTTTTCACTTATGTATTATAGCAAGCTTCCCGTAACATTTAGTATTTATTTCATTCCAATCGGTTTACAAACAAAAATACGTGTTATACCGAATGCCACGTGTACGAAGTTGCGGGCTCAGCTAGTAAATAAGTAATAAAAAGGTTTTTAATTGAATATAATTTTATACTTTGTTAATAGTAAATATATTTTTAAATAGTCTTACTAAATTAAAATAATATTTATACTAATCTTAAAAAGAGGTAAAGTTTGTATCACAGAGTCTAACCATACTTACGTCATACAGTCGGGCAAGGTTCAATGTTCGAGCCTGCAAACTGAAGCGAGTTGGCCGAACGTTGCTCTACGCAAGTACCTACATTCGTTGCCTGACTGTAAGACGTAAGTATGGTTAGACTGTGGTTTGTATGCAGGAGTAATCTTCGAAACGACTCATCCTATTTAGAAAAAATCTTTCACCATTAATGAGGATAGAATTACAGGATGGATATAGGCAAATTTTTCACTCAGGCGAAGCCGTGGTAACAAGTTATCTAAAAAAAATAAAGATCCAACATTTGGCAAAATCATAATGACCTGTCATCAACGTGTCAGGCTTTATATCTTTCATCTTTCAACGCAGACGAAGTCGCGAGCACTAGCTACTGTTTTAAATATAAACATTAAAATATTGTACAACACAGAAATCTGGGTAGTATTTGACTTCAAGCGGGCAATTACTATGGTAAACAACCTGAATACCTACTTAGTATATTAATTTCTGAAGCAATCGTTAGTTGATAAAGCCCCTCGTAGTCTAAGTCGTAGACGTCAGGAGTTTTGGCACACTTGAAGCCAATTTGAATTTTCTAATCCCATCATTATAATTTATCAAAAATGGAAATCTGCTCACGTTGTTTATTTTTAGATCAGATCGTAGAGAACAATCGACCCGTTTATTAACAGCATTGTTTGTGTTGTATTGGTATGCGTATACTTAACATGGTTTTCTGTTGTTTCAGGCAAACGCCAGATGTAAACAAAAAGCCGACATGAGATGAGTATGCGTGTGGCGTGGGCCAGGTGGTACTGGATTGTAATACTGACGACTTGCGCCGCAAGGACTGCGAGTGATTGGCTTGACTGCGCTCACATAGTGGCTTGTAGATGCAAATGGTCATCCGGGAAGAAAACAGCAACGTGTGCCTCCAGTGACCTACGCCGCCCGCCCTCTCTCTCACCGGACATTCAAGTTCTCGATCTGCACGACAATCCACTTAGAAATCTTCCGATAGAAGTTTTCGCAAATATCGGCCTACTGAACTTACAAAGATTGAATTTAAGAGCTACGAAACTTAGGTCCATACATGCCGATGCATTTTTAGAATTAAGAATACTTATTGAAGTCGACTTGGCTGACAACGATCTATCTAATTTACCAAGAGATATTTTCAGAGGCAACGAAAGATTGCGTCTAGTCGTGTTGAGCAACAACCCACTAACAACATTGGTCGCTGATCAATTTCCGCCTTTGCCGCATTTACGCATGCTTCTGTTAGATGGTTGCAGATTAAGATCGATACAAACGAATGCTCTTAGAAATTTAAAGTCGCTAGAAACAATAGATTTAAGAAGAAATCAACTTACATTCCTTCGTTTGATCACTTTTGCTTTACCGGCGTTAAAAACTGTCTCTCTTTCCGGTAATCCGTGGAGATGTGATTGTCGCCTTCGTGAATTTAAGGATTGGTTTTTGGAAAGCAGACTTGGTACTGAGGACTTATACTGTATGGAACCGACTGTACAGTCTGGGGTCAAGTGGCAAAGTGTACCTAGTGAGAGCATGGTGTGTGCGCCCGAAGTGCGATCGAGCACTTTGGTTGTAAGAGCCGAAGTTGGCTTTGCAACTTCGTTTGGATGTTGGGTCCATGGCGTTCCGAAGCCTCGAGTGACTTGGTTATTCGATGGAATTAATGTACATAATAATAGCACAGTGGATTTTGATATGGAGGAGACCGAAACAGAAATCGACGATGATGAGTCAGATGATAAAGTACCCGGTAGTGTCAGATGGGTGAACGTAACTCTTCTAAATGTAACTTCGAGCGCAGCAGGAGAGTGGACGTGTGTCGCTAGAAGTAATGCCGGTGAAGCTCGCGCTGTTATTAGTTTAGTACTACCTAGATCACAGACAGCAACCGCCCGGACTGCTCCAGGAATACCTCAACTCCTCGGAGTTGTATTTGGGGCATTGGGTGTTTTAGCAAGTGTGGGTTTTATTGCAGCTGTTGCATGCTGGCACATGAGAAGAAGAACTGTTCCACCGAGTAGAAGTTTTACGGATCAGGAAAAGAGATTATTAGATGCATCTGTAGTTGTAAGTTGTGATCGTTCAATTGCCGATTTGGCATCACCGTGCGACTTTGAATTAACGGAGCGATCATTATCCATTGGTGACGAACAACAAAGAGGTTGTGGTTTTGATCCTGTTCATATAACTATAGAGGGTACGCCTGGAGCATTTCCACCACCACCAGCTGAATTTGCTGTACCGGTACCGTATGGAAACATATTTATATCAGTTCAGGTTGCTGGAAGAGGTGAACCAGGCAAATATCCTGACTTGCTTAGCGGCGGCGCAACATTGCCACGGAGGAACAGGACATGTTGCGCTGCTCCCTATGATAACATGGGACCTAGAGTGACAGCAGCGGGAAGTTCTACTTGGTCTTTGCCAGGAGCGAGTTCGGAAAATGTCGACAATTTAGAAACCCCTGTACTAACGTTACCACCTCCACCGCCCGAGTTTGTCTCCCTTTAGCCTAGGCCCTTGGTACTAGACGTCTCCACTTTAAGGTGACCTGGTACCTTTGAATTCCTAAGTCAATTAGACTTATTACCCAATTTTACTGTCTATCGGATAATTTTAAAATGATTATTTGTTTGTAAATAGTTTAATGATAGAATTGTAATGTTATTAAAGGACGATGTGTGACATCCTGTAAGATATACGTAAGGTTGTTATCAAAATTGGAAGTTGTATGATTGTTCATTTCGTTTATAAGAACTTGCTACCCACGCGTTGGGACATTGAAGCAAGAAAGTTTAAGCCGTTGTTTTAATTCCTTAGATATTCCTCTATTTATGTCTTTTGCATAAGTGTCTTCCCAACTTTTGTAAATAGATACTATTGTTTATTACGAACTTCCCAAACATAAGACTGACCCTTTTATCTTGTTTTCCTCTTTCTATTATAACTATAGCATATGTATAAAGCTATATACTTCACTTAGTGTCAGGAAAAATAGCTTAACAGTTTCTTTAAAAAAGCAAATAATGTACAGAAAATAAACCGATCACATAAAGTCCGTAGTTTTATTGGCTTCAGCTCTTTCCATATTACACGGTCCAGCATCGTTACAATCGCATTTACCGTATTTATTGCCTCAGGGAACTACCGCCTTCTCCAAGTTAAAATAAATCTCTAGATTCACAGCATTTTACGATTGTCAATCAGGAACAATCATTGACTCTTGTTGAAACGGGAGATAAAACGTATAATATTGCCATGCTAAAATATTTTTCGGAACAAAAAACAAAAAATAAACTTTTTTTAGACAAAAGGGAATAATTTATTAGATTGTCCCAGAATTCTAAAGCAAGGTTATTATTGGTGGAACTGACAAAACAATTTGTAATGGAGCATTATCTCTTTGACCCATTTTCCCTCGACCGATTCACCAATTCGTGTTATAAATGGCGTCAATTATTTAAGCCCACTCCACCCTTTTTATAAATTCCTTACATCTATAAAAAAGCGTGCCCACCGCATATTAATTTGAAGTCATTTAGACATGAATGAAGTGTGGCACAGAAACGAGTATATTAATTTTTATGGAAAATTTAGCAGCATTTTTTTCTACTCGTTTAAACTATTTACCTATAAAATCATGCAATATACATTTCAACGAAGTCTTTGAAATTAAAAAGATAAGGGGTTATTAGGTATTTTATAAAAATAAAATCCATTAATTATCGCTGCTTGGGCTTTGGACTCGATAGAAGTAACGAAGTTGAGATTTGAGCACAACCTCATGCCAAGAAGCTCAAGATCATTGGCCACAGGTACGGATGCACCTCGGAAAGTTGGAGCCAAGTCGAAAGGGCTCCTTTTTGCAGAGGACAAACACGTTTGCGTTTTGGTGGCGTTAAAACTAACCAGATTCCTGTCTACCCATTGAGATACAAGATTTAAGGTTGAGTTAGTTCGCTCAACCATTGCCTCCCTCTCAGAACGAATATCATCGCGACCGGCTCCCACGCTGGACAAATATCTCTCCATTACCGTACTGTTATCTGCGTATACAACTCCTGGAAGAAGTAAGTCATTAATATGAAGCAGGAAAGAATCACAAAGAGAACAGATTCCTGAGGAACACCGGCATCAATTGCCATGAATTCCGAGGAGCAGCATCAATGACTACTCGAATTGACAGTTCATTCAGGAAATTATAAATCCAGCTACAAAGAACAGAGGGGATGCCGTATGTAGGAAGCTTGCCAAGTAGACTTGCATGCCAAAGTCAAAAAGTCCCAAAATTTTTGTTTCTCATGACTAATTATTGGTTCCGTGTTCGAATTCAGAATATGACATAAAATGTTGTTACGAGTCGAAAAGCTCCCTTGTTTTCCATTATTAATACCTACATAAGCTTCTATTAGTCAGTTTCTTGTTCAGGGAACAAGTTCCTTGTTCCTTTAGTTGTATATTTTTTTCCATAAAAAATAATGATACTAGTCCATCAATAAGTGGCAAGCTAGAGAACAAACAGTTTCCACTTAGTAAGAACGTAAAGACACGAGATTCAATCATCAACTTCTATGAACCATTCTAATGCCAGTGAAAGGAAATCTATTTGAAGATTGGAACAATGAGGCGAGAACTCAATGTTCTATATGAGATAATTGAAATCGTTACGTCGAGAGGGAGGTAATTTCTCTAAATGTGCTGATTTATCTTCAGAGATTTTGTGGTTAGGATGATGACATAATAGAAGCCAATTTACGAAATGGTAAATTCCATCAAATGACAAACGATGGCAATATCTAAGCAATAACAGTGACTCTAATACTTACTTGCCAAAACGGCGGACAGAGGTTCGAATCCTGGCTTGCACATTTTTTTTTTTTTTTTTTTTTTATAAGGTCGGTAGACAGACGGTGATCACTTGATGGTAGGTAGATACCATCGCCTATAACACAAGCAACGCTACGGGTACTGCATGTACGCTTACAAATGCAGCAGGATTAAGGATAAGGGATTGGAAAGGGTTAGTGAAATGAGCTCTGGTATCCCTTACTCACTCGCAGAAACACAATAAGCATAAGTGCTGATTAACTCGTTAAACTCTATAATAAATCGTTAATATTAATATTTATAATTTACTTTGATAATTGTGCTAAAGAGAGCGAAAATTGTAAAACAGAGCGATCACGCGGAAAATTGGCTTTTTTATATTAATGTCAGCAGAGAGGCTAACAGTCCACTTGATGGTAGGTGGCTACCGACTACAGTAGGATTAAGGATAAGTAAGGATTGGATAGGGAAATGGGATAGGGATAGCAAAGTGGGCTTTGGCATCCCTTACTCACTCACCGAAACACAACAGCGCTCGTACTGTAATTTGATGGTGGTCTTCTGTAACAGGGTAGTTACTGCCGCCAGACGGGCTGGCCAAATGACTGCGAAACGCAGTATGCCCTGTCACTATTTTTCAAATCCAGACCAGAGCCAACATGGAAAATTCATTTCCAAAGTTGAAGGAACCCTCGAAAAGAGCGTTAACTCATCCAACGGGCCGTCACAAAATTAATGGTAAACAATTAATAATTATTGGCGATAGCTGGATTGAAGTAAGGTAATAATTAAGGTAACGAGAGTTGACAAATGATATTTCCTTTGATTTTGACCAATGACATATAAATAAGAATAGTTGGAATAATTCTTTTGCAATTTCTGGATTCATGAATTTAGCAATTCGCGATCATTTTTGATTCATTATCATTTGTCAATATCAATAATCTTGAATTTTAGAAGAGAAATATTCTTGAACGCCTTTCGCTCAGTTAACATTCTCAGTGTGTCTCAATCTTTATGAGCTCCGGCCGATGGGTCGTTTACAGCGACAAATGTGGAAAACTTGTAGACAATAACGCTAGGTAAGATTTCTATTTATAAATAATAACCCCCTTATACAAAAATCTCAACTTTAATTCGTGAAAGTAATTAATGATGATCAGGTGGGAAATAAGTCCACAGATCAGGTGGGAAAAGTTTTTAGTTTGCTTATTTTTGGGCTAATTACCCAAAAACAAGCAACACCAGAAGGATTCGAAGTACGTTGCCTACCCTGAAAAAAATTAAAGAAAATGGGGATTACAAAATGCTGGCATCACTCGCGAGGAGGTGATTACTGCCGCCAAACCTGATGCCTGCCACTACTAGTTACTTTCCTCATGCAGCAGAATGGAAATATTCTCATCTTCTTGGGAGAGCTTGAGCTAGTCTGTAGTAGCATCGTTTAAAAGACCGCAATTAAAAATATTCTCCTGTGTTTCAAAATCTGAATCTTTGCGTTGCCTTCTTAAGCGAAACCATCAATTGGAATATCAGCCTATCTATTACAAAAAATAAACAGTAAAAGGTACAGTTAAAGCGAGGACTTAGTAGAAAATCTTTATTTTCGTAGCCTAATTTGACTTGTTAGAGTAAAATTTAAACTTAGAATAAAATACAGAGCATAATAAACTATATTTAAAAAAGTTTGAATGGGACGGATTTTTACAAAAAAAATATATAATATTTTAGAAGAAAAAAAATAGTAACAGCCCAAAAAGAGCTTTCTCAGCCCAAAAAGAGCTTTCTCGTCTCAGTAATAAAAAAATTCAGCGACAATTCTGTATACTAAAGTTTTAATCGGCTACTTTTATTTCATTTTTCATATTTAAAACCTTCCAAATTCGTTGTGCAATATTGCACCTTTTTTCGTAGGTAATTATTTGGTTGCGCTCATTTTGGTAAAAATTGTGTTCGGTCTGATGTTAGTCCTTGTTTTAACTTGTCTTGTATATCCAAAGTTTTCAAGTATTTTTTCCAATTTTTTTGAGACTTATTTATTTGAATTTTTGATTATTTGAAAAAAAAAATTGCCGAATTGCCTCCAGATGTTCTCGAGTTTTACGCTTATCAGCACATTTAGCGATTTATTTTTATTTATATAGATTTATTTGATTTAATAATTAATTAAAATTTAAATACCTAAGCTAACCTATGGCCCCACAAAACAAATGACACATTTTGTCTGCGTTACGATTCTGAAAACAGTTTATCATGTTGCATTACCTTATTAGTAAATTTATCTTTCTTTACGTATTATCTCTAGCCAAGTAACTAATTAAGTAAAGATGTTCGTGTCTGCTGTATTACGTCCTTAATCCTTATGTCTTGTACCATCAATTAAAGTGGTAAGCTTCTCTGGGAGGCTGTATTATTTAAAAAAGCTGAAGCCCTTGACTTCGTCGGCGTTGTAAAATGAAAAATATATGAGTACTAGCCGAACTCGGCCACGCTTCGCTGCAGCCCATACCGGTGGCGACGTGCGCATGGGGCGCGCGGTACTGGACACTGCTTATATATAATACTATTTACCGTAGCGTGATGTTATATAGCCTATAGCCTTCCTCGATAAATGGACTATTCAAAACAAAAAGAATTTTTCAATTCGAACCAGTAGTTCCCGAGATTAGCGCGTTCAAACAAACAAACAAACTCTACAGCTTTATAATATTAGTATAGATATAGATTTTTTACGCCCGACATCTTTATGTCTGTGGCAACGGTGACGCCCGCGCCGCCACGGCGACAGTGGAGACCAATTTTTTATATTTTTAGACGAACCCTCGGGAACCTAACATTTTTCTAGAATAAAAAGTATCCTATATTTTAATCCAGATAATAAACAATCTGTGTGCCAAACAACCAAGTCCGTGAGACCGTTTTTGAGTGGAAGAGTAACAAATATCCATTCATACATTCATTCTCACAAACTTTCGAATTTATAATATAGTTAGGAGTATTATATTGTTGAACATTTGTAAGTATATAAGAGCGTGCCAGAGGGGAATCGAAAGGAGTATGATAGAGGTCACGTTAAAACATCATAAAAGAGCTGAAGAAATTGGAGCTACGACAAAAGTGGATGATATATTAAAGAAAATAAAGGAATTAAAGTGGCGATGGACGGGACACATGACGGGAGACAGCAGGACAAAATGGACCCAAATTATATCTGAATGGCAACCACGAGACGGCAAGAGAAAAAGAGGCAGACAAACAAAAAGATGGGCCGACGATATTAAGACAATTGGTGGGGCAATTTAGTCAAGGAAGGCGAAAAATAGGAATGAGTGGAAGCAGCTGGAGGAGGCCTATGTGTCACAGGACACGCTGCTTAACTAAACCTGAAATTCCGTTGTGTGATTATGTACAATATATTTAAAAATTAAATTTTTTTTTAGTTAGTGTCAGCAATAAAGGCTAAAAAATAAATAAATAAATATAAACATAGTGCATAAAGTGTACTCAAGTAAAAGCATTTTTCATGCCTCGTGGCAAAGCCTTAAATTGCTCACTGCGCCTGACGTGTCCTTTCAATGTACATTACTATATTTTATAAGTTATCCAAGACTTTAAAATTCACAAAATATCGTTCATATTTAGATATAAAGTTTACCGTAGATACAAAGTGAACAAACTTGATATAAATAAACAATTGATAAGCCGACTGCAAATCGGCTACAGCAGATAATTTAGATAGATATAAAAATTCCAATTAATATTCAAAATAATCATTAATAATATTAGATATTTATAAAATAACTAGCGACCCCGGCTTCGCAATTTTTATATATATATTATGAACATTCCCCGTTTATCCCTCTTTCCATTAGTGAAAACCGAATTAAAATCGGTCTACCCGTTCACGCGTGATGCCGTGACCAAGGGAAATGGGGATTCATTTTTATATATAGATACATTTTATATCATTTACATTTATCACAATCTCAAAATGGAAATTACAACAAAAATCAAATTAAGTAAAACAAATTACAGCAAATATCCACAACTTTGTACATAAAAGTGCATAGTTCGGTCAAATGTTTGCATAGTTAATTGAAATAAAGTATTTTGGGGTTTAAGTTTGAAAATTTAAGTATGTAATAAGTGTCATATTTACTCAACATCAGTAGACTATCAAGCAAACGTATTTCAGATAGAGACCGGAACTTCGTACGCGTGGATTCGGTATAGCGCGTAACTTTTTGTTTGTAAATCGATTGTAATGAAATAAACACTTAATTTTACGGGAAGCTTGTTACAATACATCACTGAAAACCGTAGTAAAATCGGTTAAGCCGTTTCTGAGATTAGCCTGAACAAACGCACAGATAAACAGACAAAAATTGTAAAAAAAATTTTTTTTACCTAGGTGACATAAATAAAACGTGTAATTTTTTTTAAATGTTTAAAGGCTGCAGTTTGTTAAAAATTGAATTTTTGGCGCTGCTGATAACATTATTTTCTAATAAAATAAGGGAATAACTACAAATCTCTATCTATATTTATAACAATGAATCCCTATTTCCCTTGGTCACGGTATCACGCGTGAACGGGTAGACCAATTTTAATTCGGTTTTCACTAATGGAAAGAGGGATAAACGGGGAATGTTCATATATATAAAAATTGTACCCCAGGCGAAGCCGGGGGCGGGCCGCTAGTATGTTATACAATATATACAAATATATTGAGTGGGAAAAAGAACTCGCAATATAATTAACAGTTAAATATTTTTTAATCGTTTCTTTATGTGATTTTTATTATGTAAATATAGAGTTAGCTGTCGCAAGCCTGTAAATTGGCTTTTTTTTACAGCGTGATCGCTGTTTATAATTTTCGCTCTCTTAACGTAAATTACAAATTTATTATAGAAATTAACAAGTTAATTATACTCATTATTCAAAACAGAAATTAATGGCACCTACGCCTACACTCTTAAGAAATATAATTATTAAGCTCAAATTATAAATTAAACTTTAATTAATTAACTTGACTTTAATTAAATTTTCAAATTTGGCTCTGGTCTGGATTTGGAAAGTACTGGCAAGGCATAATGAGTTTCATTTGAGTTATTTGAGCAGCCCGCCTGGCGGCAGTAACCATCTCCTTACAGAAG
The DNA here is from genome assembly GCA_910589475.2 of Bembecia ichneumoniformis. Lineage (NCBI taxonomy): Eukaryota > Metazoa > Arthropoda > Insecta > Lepidoptera > Sesiidae > Bembecia > Bembecia ichneumoniformis. Next base: position 1,984,400 of record OU342541.1, read on the forward strand.
ACCACGGTCCATTAACAGCACGTGTGCTGTTATTGCTTTTCAGTGAGTGAGTAAGAGATGCCTAAAGCCCATTTCTGTATCCCCTCGCAATCCCATATCTCTTAATCCTACTGTAGTCGGCAGCGCACTTGCAGTAGCTTTGGCGTTGCTTGTGTTATAGGCGACGGTATCCACCTACCATCAAGTGGACTGTCAGCCTATTTGTCGATATTAACATTTAAAAAAAACTCTTGTTTGTGACGTGGGATAAAATTTATAGTGTCTTGCGTTGCCTTTCTGCACGTAATGTCGTCAAGGAAAAACAGCCCAATGTGCACATTTAACATAAACTGATACTAACTTATACAAAGCTCATGAGCTTATGCATTCGGAAGCACCAGAATATTTTTATGCGATTTTGTATAAAATTACTCTTTAGACCAGCTAAACTAAATGACTGACTTTTAGTACTGATAGTATTATCAATATATATATAGTACTGACATTTTCAACTTCATATAATATTATATACTTAAAATAAAGAATATATTTCACTAAAATTCTTAACGCCTTTAACTACATTTTAAAGTAATAGTATATTTCATTACAAGTGCGGAAAGGCTGTCATTGCACAGAGTTCCGACAAATGTCTACCTGAGCCGAGGCGCAGCCGAAGGCGAGGGTTGACAGTCGGAACAAGTTGCAATGACGGTTCCGCACGTGTACTGAACGACTATTTTTAATACAGTTGCGAAAAAATGAAGCAATTTAATAAAACAAACAACTAAACTCGCAAAGAAAATTTCTGGAAAATGTCGCCAACCGTAGAATATAAGTAGAGATTTTTTTTTCTTCACTCATTCTGGTAGGCAAAGGAAACTATGCCCATACAGCCAAGTCTTCAGTAGAATTTTTTTATTGATATGAAATGAAAATGAAATTTAATGAGATGAAGTGAAATGAAACCTAACCTAACTCATTCAATCAAATCATTAAATCTGATATTGAAACAAATTAGTAGCTTCTTTTTAGAAATATACCTACGTATTTGCATGAATCATAAAAACTTCTATGATTTTTTTTTAGTAAAAACTTCATGGTTGGTTTTTCTTTTTAATAGACATTATTTTGACAGTTGGGAAAGAGAACGCACGAATTCGGGAAAGGTAAAAAAAAAAGCACGAGTATGTAATAGCCCACATCCCGAACGCTATACGTCCCTGCAATACACCACTTTTTGAGCAACTGTATTAAAAAGTTCATTAAAAAATATGTGCAAAGAGTTTAGTTACATTTCTTATTGCTGTAACATGACTTCAGTCTCGTATCGTGTAAATAAATGAAGAAAATAACGACCATATGCCAACTCTGCAATGCGCATATCCGTGATTCGGGTACGATAACATATTGTATTCCTTCGTTTACTTCAAGGTGTGGCCACAGTATACACTGACAAGCGATTCTTATACTTTTAAAACACAAAGGCACAACAAAGGCTTTTATCGCACACACACACATACGCGCACACACACACACACAAACAACATTTTTTTTTCTTTCTCTTGTTTTCATTTTATTTTATTTGCTTTCTACCCTTTTTTTTCCTTGTTTGTTTATGGTTACCTACAGATATTGTTATCGGTCGCATTTCAAGTGTTGCACAAACAATAGAATACAAAGATAGATGCGGTCATCGAAGGTGGAGCCCTGGTGTCCTGAGACACAGGTATTAACTAGTTCAGGCGCCAGTCTCCCACATACAATGTAGCACTGAATACTATAAATGTACCCACTTAAAATTTGTAAATTGTGGAGAAAATAAATAAATATTATTATTATTATTATTATTGTCATTGTAACTAGAAATAAATAAAGAAAGTAATTTCATAAAACCAGTTTGACGGAATCACCAGTAAAATAATCATCATCACAAAAGATCATCACATTATATAAGAAAATTGAATTTAAATATTGAAAAAAATAATAATGTAAATTTCAAAGACTATGTAATATGTATGTATGTAAATTTCGATTTTCAAGAAAAATAATAATGTAAAATATTGAAAAAAAAAATAATGTAAAATTCAAGAAATAATAATGTAAATATAGTCTATTAAACGAGCCATGTCTGTACATCAAATATTTTTTCAAAAAAAACTATTTATACACGTTGTATAATACGCGGCACGTAAGTTGAACCATGACCTTGCATGCGCAGTAATACAATTTTGGGTCTCAATCATAGTGCGGTATGAGGTGCGACGCGAGGGGCCGCGTGTAACCATAGCAACGCGGCAACGCTTACCACTGTAAAACTGTGCCACCACCAAGCCACCACTCAGTCGCACTCCCCCTTGCGCTGCCCGCGCACGCTCTGCTTGGCCTTGGAGTACAATCGCGCACAAATTTCTTTAGTTTATTGATTATTCAATTTCATTTCAAGAATATGACTCGACCACAATCAACTTTAAGGAGGCAGGCGAGAAGGATGGTATTTGACGTTTATAATTATTTTTTAAAAGAAAATAATATAACTGATTCTCTGAAAATTTTTATGACATTTGATTTTCCGTTTAACTTGCGTTTAATTAAATTACTTCACTATTTTCTTTTACTTCACATTACTTCACATTTTCCCTCTTTTCAAAAAACTGGGTATTTAAATACGACGATATCACGGTTGTCTCTTTAACCACGGAGCATTCGTCTAACACTTTTGTCCATAATTGTACCTGCGCGGACGACCGCCATTTTGGTTCAATTTAAATGCCGCGTATTATACTTATGTTTCCGAAGTCAAAAAAGTAGTTTTTAGAATTTTTGTCTGTTTGTCTATGCGTTTGTACGCGCTAATCTCAGAAACCGCTTAAGCGATTTGAATGCGGTTTTCACTGATGTATTGTAGCATGCTTCCCGTAACATTTAGTGTTCGTTTTATTCCAATCGGTTTACAAACAAAAAAGTTATGTAAATTTAAAGAATCACGTCCAACATTTTTTCGATTAAAATGCAATAAAATAACTCTTCGATTGAATTGGCTGAAACTTTAGTCAACTACTACATTATCGTCTGTAAAGCGATGATGTTTGAAAGGTTAATCGATTTAGGTGATTTTAAGTATAACAATTTAAGTTGACCTCAGATCTGCATGATATGGTTCAGCTTAGGCTGGTAGATGAATTACCAGCCTTACGTTCTTTGCCTGCTATCCCTTTGTGCACACTAATCTCAGAAACGGCTTAACCGATTTTCATGTGGTATCCACTGATGTATTGTAGCAAGCTTCCGGTAATATGTAGTGTTAACGGCCCGTTGGATGAGTGGCAAGGATGCTTGCCTAACGTCTCAGGGGCCCCGGGTTCGATTCCCGGCGGGGTCAAGTTTGGAAATTTTAATGTAATTTTCAAAATTGACTCTGGTCTGGATTTGAAAAGTAGTGGTAGGGCACACTGCGTTTCGCAGTCATTTGGGCAGCCCGCCTGGCGGCAGTGACCACCCCCTTACAGAAGACCACCGTGAAATAACAGCATATACGTGCTGTTGTGTTTCGGTGAGTGAGTAAGGGATGCCAGAGCCCATTTCCTTATCTTCCTAATCCGTTATCCAATCCTACTGTAGTCGGCAGCGCACTTGCAGCACCTGTAGCGTTGCTTGTGTTATAGGCGACGGTAGCCACCTACCATCAAGTGGACCGTCAGCCTGTCTGTCGACATAACATAAAAAAAGTGTATATTTCATTCCAATCTATTTAACAAACAAAAAAGTTACGCGTTATACCGTATACCACGCGTGCGAAATTGCGGGCCAGCAAGTATACAACAATTAGTTATTAAAGAAAATATATATTTTTCGAATTACTCTTACAACATCGGCATGATAAGATTGAATAATCCCAATGAGACTGGAAGTTATTGAGAGTCGAAAAATTTCCTTTGAACTAGAATCATACACTTATATATATAGATTAGTATAGTTAGTATATAGATTATTGATTATATTTTGTTTCTTTAGCAGTCTACCTCTTTCTCTCTTTCTTGTTTTCTCCTCTGCCACAAGGTTGTCTGGAAGAGATCGCTCTTAGCGATAAGGCCGCCTGTACTCACTTATTTGTAGTATTTATTTGTTATTTTTATTTATGTTGTGTGAGTAATAAAGAGTTTGTCTGTCTGTCTGTCTTATATTTATAAAAATCTCCAAAATTCGTTGCAGATTTCACAATATTGTAGTTTGTATAGTTAAACTATAGAAAATGTATAATATTTTTTTCTTCCATCTACCCGCTGACAAAGCGATCACACAATAACATTTCCACGACACTTGTAATGCTTGCCGCGGGATTTACGTCGGGTTTTTATGAAATTTGTAAGAGTTACGCGACTTCTTACACTAAATCCGTAGTTATTTGGCTTTTGTTTGTGCGGCGTTAATTTTCAATCTAGTTTTTTTTTTTATTATTATTATTTTTTATGTCAGGTCGGCAGACAGGCTGACGGTCCACTTGATGGTAGGTGGCTACCGTCGCCTATAACACAAGCAACGCCAAAGCTGCTGCAAGTGCGCTGCCAACTGCAGTAGGATTCAGGATAGGGGATTAGGAGTGGATAGGGAAATGGGCCCTGGCATCCCTCACTCACTCACCGAAACACAACAGCACACGTGCTGTTATTTCACGGTTCTAGTTATTCTAGTTCAGGAATTAAGGGCAAGGTTATTTGCTTTGCAAGAAGCCGCTACATTATATTTAACTAGCTGTTATTATTTTTATTTATTATTATTATATGACCTCCAAGGAGGCAGGCATCAAACAAAAACACACAACAAAGAACAAAGAAATGCAACACATGGCAGGTGCCTCCGCAATTATAGGAGGCACAGCTTGCACCAATAAAAAGTATAGAGTAACATCAAGGAGAGAAGAAAAAAAATAGAATAAAAATAAAAGTAATTATTAATTAGATTGAACAAAAGCAAACAGAGTCAGTAATATAGTAATTAATAATCTAATTTTATTGATCTTTTAGCATCCGAATACAATTTTATTTTTTATTTTTTTTATGTTATGTCGACAGACAGGCTGACGGTCCACTTGATGGTAGGTGGCTACCGTCGCCTATAACACAAGCAACGCTACAGGTGCTGCAAGTGCGCTGCCGACTACAGTAGGATTAGGGATAAGGGATTAGGAGGGGATAAAACTCCGCCGATTGCCGGTCCCAAGCCCGGATGAGAAAGGAGGAGGGTTGGCTCGAGAAGAGACAAAACCTCGCTGTAAAACTGTCAACGCCGAACCTCGGGCGGCGGCAAATAACCCGACACTGTAGCCGGCCTAACCAGCAGGCTCAAAGGAGGTGAGGAAATGCCCTCTTTTACTACACCGTAAGCCTGTGGTCATGTCTCACAGGAACGGGGGTCTTGGCTTAACCGCCCGGACCGCGAGGTAGAAAGCCTCTATAAAAATTTACCCCAACCCTACGGTATGACGCGCGCCAAGAGGGTGAATGGCTGAGGGGTTTCTCAGTCGCTAGCGGTCAACCTCCGATACCTGGGGACCTCGGAGTGTATGTACCCTTAGTCGGTAACGGGAAGGCCGACTGGACGTTTTTATAACCCGTATCTACTCGTGGAAACAATATGGATGAATTCTTAACAACATCATTGTTTTCCGGTTTGGATCTTGATGATCCATCAGAATCAGGCTCACCTGGAGGACGCTCCGACGCCTCCAATACAGCCTCGATAAAAGAAGCTGGCATGGATGAGAGGCTAGATCATGGGCAATCAGTGGACACAAACGCCGCTGAAATGCCTATGGCAACAGACTCGGTCCGTGATAGCACCAAAGATAGTAGGAAGCCGCTTAAAAAGCTTTCAGGCGCCGCAAGGAAACGCCTGAAGAGGCTTATCGCAGCCAACTACTCAGTAGCTGAGGCCAGGGCTATTGCTACAAAGCCTTGGAATCAGCTCGATATTGAAAGACCCCCTCCGAATCCGACGAAGGCGAGGGTGAGCAGCAAGGAGGGTGATATTAAAACTCCTTCAGTGCCACCCAAAGCAATCGCTTCGAAACGCCAACGCTCGGAAGAGGAGTCTCCGAATCAGCCAAAAAAGACGGCAAAAACGGAGGAAACGCAGGCTGGTCCGTCGAGGGCTAGGCCCACGTTTAGGGAGGCTTTGGGAGCTTCGCGAGTGGGTATTCGCAGTAGCGAACCCATGAGCGAAGAACAAATGAGGCTGACGCATCGCAGCATCATCCTCGCTATTACCAGGGCTGAAAAAGGTACTGGTCCAAAGTTCTTGGGATTCTCCAAAAAGCCTGGCTGGATTCTCATCACGTGTGAGAACCAGTATAGCCAGGAGTGGCTTGTGAGCAGAATACCGAGCCTTAAACCGTGGCCTGAGGCGAACCTCTCATATATACCAGAGAAGGAATTGCCTAAGCCTACGATTTGCACCACTTTTGTGCCCAGCAGTGAAGCGGAGAGCCTAGATGAAGCTCTGCTGCTGCTGAGGACGCAAAATGTAGGGCTCAACACAGAGCACTGGAAAACCATCAGCAGTAGGGCTGAGAAGGGCGGTACTGTAACGACCTTCTTCATAGACGACCCTTCTGCTGAGGTCTTAAAAGCTGCGGAGTACAGGGCCGCTATTGGCTTTAAGAAGATAATTTTTAAAGTCAAGAGCGGCAATGACAACACAGCTGAGTCCACCGAGCCAACGAAGAGCTCCAGCCGGCGCGAGGGAGAGCAGCCCGTACAGCATTCTGTACAGGCAGGTGATGCCTCTCAGGTCGCAGGCAGGAGGATTGGTACGGTGGGGCGTGGGTCGCACCGAGGTGGGGGGGTTGTCAGAGGGCAGGCTAAGTCTGCAGGTGGAACTCGACGTCCGCCAAAGATGAAAGCCGGCCCCAAGGGCCCCTCTACTAAAAAGGGCGTCTAGGAAAAAAAAAAAAAAAAAAAAAAAAAAGGAGAGAGAAGATGAGGGTGATTCAAATCAACCTTCATCATGCGATGGCTGCTACAGCAGTGCTAGAGCGCCTTCTCCTGCGGGGTGAGGTTGATGTTGCCCTCATACAAGAGCCCTGGACCCAAAATGGAGCGGTACTGGGACTTCAGTCTGCAGGTAAAATACTTCATAATACCTGTGGCTCAAAGCCCAGAGCAAGCATAGTTTTCAATAAAAATATTGAATATTTGCCAGTGCCAGAGTTATGTACTGACGACATGGCGGCAGCTTTTGTCAACATCAAGGGCAGGGAGGGAACACGCATCATTGTCTGTTCTGCGTACCTACCTTATGACGGACATGACCCTACGGTGGAGCTTGCGCGATTGGTGGCGTACGCGCAACATCACAAAGCCGAGCTACTTGTTGGAGCCGATGCCAATGCCCATCACGTAACGTGGGGCAGCACCGATACAAACAATAGAGGTGAGTTACTACATGACTTTCTCTTAGTTAACTGTTTACAGGTACTCAACAGAGGGAGCAAGCCGACCTTCGTGACAACCGCAAGGCAGGAAGTTTTAGACATAACCTTCGCTACTGACAACATGGCCAAGTTTATATCAAACTGGCATGTCAGTGGAGAAAGCTCTATGTCTGATCACAGACAAATCCGTTTTGATCTAGCAACATCTACAAAAGATCAAACTGTAACATACAGGGATCCAAAAGCTACAGCCTGGGACGTTTATAACAACAAACTAAGGCAAAATCTTGAGGACTTCCCCAAAAGTATATGTACACCGGAGGAGCTAGAACATACAGTGGAGGCTATCACGTGGGCAATAAAGAGTGCCTTTGAGGAAAGCTGTCCGCTTAGAACAAAGCACTCCAAAAGAAATGTACCCTGGTGGAACTCAAGGCTCAAGAAGCTTCGGGAGAAAACCAGACGTCTATTCAACAAGGCAAGAAGAACCCTTGAATGGGAAAACTACAAGAAGGCCTTGACTGAATACAATAAGGAGATAAGGAAGTCCAAGCGTGCTGCATGGAGGAAGCTCTGCGAGGAATTAACGCAAATGCCTCAAGGGGCCAGAATCCATAGACTGCTCGCGAAGGACAAGCCTAGTCAATTAGGGCTGCTTAAGAGACCTGATGGCTCCTTTACGAACTCTGAAGAGGAAACTCTTCAGTTGCTGATAAAAACTCACTTTCCGGGGGCTCAGAGCTTTTCGGCCGGGTCAGACAGAACGCCTTTACACCAAAGGCCTCGAAATGAGGACCGTAACAGAGCGGCTGATCTCATCCGACCCAAAGTTGTAAAATGGGCTATTAAGTCCTTTAAACCCCTGAAGTCCAGTGGTGAAGACGGACTGTTGCCCATTCTATTACAGAAAGGCATAGACGTACTCACGCCGTATCTGGTAAAGATCTACCGGGCAAGTTATGCCTGGGGATATATACCGGAACAATGGACCCGGGCTAAGGTATTATTTATACCTAAGGCAGGTCGGAGGGATTATGCTCTGCCTAAGTCCTTCAGACCAATTTGCCTTACGTCCTTTATGCTTAAAACTCTAGAAAAAATTATAGATAAATACATAAGGGACAAAGCCCTGGCCTCGAAACCCATTCATTCCACCCAGCACGCCTATCAGAAGGGAAGGTCCACAGAGACGGCCTTGATCCAACTAGCTGACAGGGCGGAAAGGGCTTTGGATGATAAACAGATAGCTCTGTGTGCATTTTTGGATATAGAAGGCGCATTTGATAATACTCCCACCGACACGTTAGTGAGGGGACTACAAAACAAAAATGTGGACCCGACTACAGTTAGGTGGGTAAAGGCCATGCTATCCAAACGTAAAGCGAAGGTCAAACTACACGATACCTCGCTCACTGTAGTAACTACAAGAGGATGCCCGCAGGGCGGTGTTCTATCGCCACTGCTTTGGACTCTTGCAGTTGATCAACTTCTGTACAGGCTGGCAGAACACAGGATCGATGCCCTAGGTTATGCTGATGACCTAGTGGTGATCATAAGAGGCTTCTGCCAAAGCACAATTTCGGCCCTGTTACAGAAAGCTTTAAACATCATTTGCGAATGGTGCACAGCAAATGAACTGTTAGTCAACGGTGATAAAACCGCTATAGTACCGTTTACCAAAAAGAGGCTACTGGACAAATTAAAGCCACCTCTAGTAAATGGTAAACGAGTTGAATTTTCCTCAGAGGTCAAATATCTGGGAGTTACTTTCGACCAGAGACTAACGTGGAATACACACATTGGAAATGTGATAAATAAGGCTAAGGCAGCCTTATTTATCAGTCGTCGAATGGTAGGGAAGAGCTGGGGCCCGTGTCCAAAGCTCACCCTCTGGCTGTACACTGCTATTGTGAGGCCGATGATCGCATACGCCTCTATAGTATGGTATAGAAAAGCCAACCAGAAAACGACCATCGACAAGCTTAATGGCTTACAGCGTTTGGCATGTCTGATGATAACAGGAGCCATGTCTAGTTCCCCCGGAGCATCTCTGGAGGCTATCCTGGGCTTACCGCCTCTAAATTTATTTTTAGAGAAGGAGGCGAGAACCAGCATGCACAGAATGATGAATCGGGGTAAACACAATTGGCTGTCCAAGGTACTCAGAGCTCTAGAAGACTCAGTACTAAGGGATCCTATCTTAGGCATGCCTACTGATACAATGGTACCACAGTACATAGAAGCAAAGTATTATACTGTGGAGCTACTCTCAAGAGAAAACTGGTCAAATAATAAGATCTCTTGGGAGGAAGGTAGCCTTTCTTGGTATACTGATGGGTCCAAATCAGGACCTGACGTAGGCTGTGGAGTGTATGGCGGTGACCAGGACTACAGGACCAGTGTAAACTTGGGACAATACGCCAGCATCTTCCAAGCAGAGGTCTTCGCCATCTTAGAATGCGCGGAAATCAACCTGCAAAGAAACTACGTCAACCGTGTAATTTACATTCACTCAGATAGTCAGGCTGCACTTCAGGCACTGGACTCAGACTCTACAGTCTCAAAGCTTGTGCGAAACTGTGTAGACTACTTAAATACCTTAGGGCGCAAGAACAAAGTGGTCCTAAGATGGGTACCTGGCCATATGGGGATCGAAGGCAATGAACTGGCCGACGAACTGGCTCGTGTAGGCGCAAAAGGTAGGCTAATAGGTCCTGAACCTATGTGCGGACTACCAAATAGCCTAGCTCGCTGGACCATATGGAATCAGTGCTTTATTAAATCTTACAAACGCTGGACTGACTTGCCAGGTTTGAACCATTCCAAAGCGCTCATTAAAGCCTATAGTCGAAACGCAACAAATCAGGCTATGTCGCTTAGCAGGAGCAATTTGTGTATGCTATCTAGGGCGCTAACGGGGCACTGCCGCCTCAATAGGCACCTTAAAGTAATGGGGCTCACTAGTACGGGAGAGTGTCGCTTCTGCCATGAGGCAGAAGAAACACCAATGCATATCCTGTGCGAGTGTGGCCCTCTGATGCACAAGCGCAGTCACATCCTAGGAAGCTACACAATGGCTTGTGAAGATGTGAAGAATGCCTCTATCAAAAAAGTACTACAGTTCCTTAACGTGGTAGGTATAGGTAGAGAGCTTTAGTTCACGTGGCGATCACAATATTTCAGCAATGGACGACGTGATACTGGTACTCTAGCAGACAGAAATAGCCACTAAGACAAGATAAGATAAGATAGGAGGGGATAAGGAAATGGGCTCTGGCATCCCTTACTCACTCACCGAAACACAACAGCACGTATATGCTGTTATTTCACGGTGGTCTTCTGTAAGGGGGTGGTCACTGCCGCCAGTCGGGCTGCCCAAATGACTGCGAAACGCAGTGTGCCCTACCACTACTTTTCAAATCCAGACCAGAGTCAATTTTGAAAATAACATTAAAATTTCCAAACTTGACCCCGCCGGGAATCGAACCCGGGGCTCCTGAGACGTTAGGCAAGCATCCTTGCCACTCATCCAACGGGCCGTCGATATGAATAAAATGTCAGCAATGAATAAAATGTCAACCACGGACAAGAATGAGTCTTTTAATTCCCGCGACTCAGTCAGCGTCCCTCGGGAATGGTACCTCTGGATGAAATGAAAGCGACACTATGCCCTTGTAACTGAAGGGAAAACTGGCAATAGGATCAATAATGTTTGCTTTGGTAAAATTTGTTTTTGTAAAGAGCGTAGAGGTTATATACAGGTAGCAGCTCAGTATTTCTAATATAACTATGGAACTAAAGGAATCAAAGTGACTTATGGGAAGGTCCAAAGTGGATTATTGAACTTGTATCGCAGCGACTCGAGGTAACAAACAGCAGGCGTTCAGTGAATTCCTTTGATGATAACAATGTATACCTACTAAACGTATGTATTATATAATCAAAATAATAATAATAATAATAATAATAGTCGTCTCGGCGAACGGTCTTATAGCGAAGACCCTCGACCAACATCTTAAGAGGCTCTCGCTAGATGGCTGGATCAAGGGACAGATACAGAAGGCGGTACTTCTTGACACGGCACAAATTGTCAGGAGGTTCCTCACTCTGCAGCCCTAACCACCGGTAGCTTGGGCCTTGCCCCGCTACTAGTGGACACCTAATTTTAAGTTTTTTTTATAATATTTATTGTTTTTATATACATATATATTGTAAAAAATTTAAAATTAAGAAAGAAATAAATAAATGTATAATAATAATAAGGGTTCTTTACGGCTTCAACAAAATCACTCGTCTAGCCAAACCAAACAAAACAAAAAACATAACCCCGTTACAATTGTTGAGACGACGAAATTACACATACATTATAAGCTTTCAGGGAGTTCATGCTTGAAGGGTTCAGGCTCGCCAAATTGCAGTTACCACAGCACCAACTGTTGTTGTCGGTCACCAGATGTTCCTTGCTCAAATAACCAACGTGGAATTGCAATGAAGACATTTTTTATTTATTTATATATTTCCACTCTTACAAATATTTTTACAGGACTAAGCCTAAAGGCAACTACTTCTACAAATTACGTTATTTATTACAAATTATAACATATTATAAACAATGCTGACTTTGTGAAGTGATGTTATGCTATGATCGAAACACAGCCCTTTAAGTTACCTTAGCAGATGATGAGTGGTTAGGGTGCTTGCCTTAACACTCTGTTCTAGGGTTCCCGGGTTAGATTCCCAGCAGGTTTAACTTTGGAAAATGTACTTTACAAATTTGGCCAGCCTGTCTGGTGGCAGTAGGGATATTGGCCCGAGTATTGGCTTCGCCATACCGATAAGTTATATTCACGACAATATAAATATAGAGTTGTAATGTTAAATTATGCGTTTAACAATTTGTGCAATATTAGCATCTCTTTCTATTGGTGAAAACCGTATCAAAATCCGTTGGGTGGTTCAGGAGTTAGCAGAGAAACAGATGGAAGCAGACAGCGATATTATTTAATAATCTATACTAATATTATAAATAAAGCTGTAGCGTTTGTTTGTTTGTTTGAACGCGCTAATCTCAGGAACTACTGGTTCGAATTGAAAAATTCTTTTTGTTTTGAATAGTCCATTTATCAAGGAAGGCTATAGGCTATATAACATCACGCTACGATAAATAGTATTATATATAAACAGTGTCCAGTACCGCGCGCCCCATGCGCACGCTGCCGCCCGTATGGGCCACAGCGAAGCGTGGCCGAGTTCAGCTAGTATGTAATAAAGATAAAGAAGTTTAATTCAAACCCGCATGATATTCCCAGTAGTTTTTATAATCTGAAGGAAGTAAAGTGAATGAAGAATGGAAAATTGAGAGAGTGGAAATTTCAAGGTAGGCGAAGTCGTTGGGCAGCCTCTAGTGACATATATACTATCCATCCCACAGCTGATCACCAGTCTTGGGACATCTGAACGTTCTACCCAATAGGCTATAATAGCATCATAAAAAATCTGCCAGAAATTGGAGGTAACATGCTCAGCAGTCGAGAAACTTATTTATTTTACCCAACAAAGTTTGCAGGCTTTTGTTTATTATGGTTATGCAAGGCGCCTACGAGTTGTGACGTCACAGGAAGCAGCGTTTGGCTTTTGGCAGAAATTTTAAAGGAAACGTGTGTCGATAGTTTATATTTTCAGCTTAGTTTTTGGCACCGAAAATGCTGATAATGCTTTTCAGGGCTTAGCTTGAAATCAGTACCTGCGATGTTTTAAAAGCAACTTATTATTAAGGTTGGAATTTTTTTTTATGTCGAAATCGGCAGACAGGCTGACGGTCCACTTGATGGTAGGTGGCTACCGTCGCCTATAACACAAGCAACGCTACAGGTGCTACAAGTGCGCTGCCGACTATAGTAGGATTAAGAATAAGGGATTAGGAGGTTGATTGCTCTGGTAGAGTAATGAGATTATTTTGATAACCGGAGGTGTTAAAATGTGTATATCAAAATAATGTACTAACGCCATCTATATACTATTATCTGTGTTATTATTGTGAACTGTGTAGGGTATGTCATATGTGTGGGTAAATAAATCAGTCAGTCTTGTAAAAGCTACCATTGTGTTCACTATATAACTTGCGGTCGACATTTTTATAAAAAACACGAAAGTTTACTGTAAATTTTTACTTTGGAAACTCTGAGCACATAACCTAATATAAACACAATGGTAGCTTTTACAAGACTGACTGATTTATTTACCCACACATATGACACAGTTCACAATAATAACACAGATAATAGTATATAGATGGCGTTAGTACATTATTTTGATATACACATTTTAACAGGATAGGGAGGAAATGGGCTTTGGCATCCCTTACTGACTCACCGAAATACAACAGCACACGTGCTGTTATTTCACAATGGTCTTCTGTAAGGGGGTCGTTACTGCCGCCAGACGGGCTGCCCAAATGACTGCGAAACGCAGTGTGGGCTGCCACTACTTTCCAGATCCAAACCAGAGCCAAATTTGAAAAGTTCATTTTTCAAAGTTGACCCTGCCGGGAATTGAACCCGGGAACCCGGGAACACGGGAAAACGTGTCTGTCAGTCATACAGGTTATCGCATTAATAATATTACTTCGGATTTTGTGTTGTTACGACTAACCATGGAACATTCTGTTAAAAGCACTCGCGCCGGTCGAAAATCTCAAAGGCTCGCCACTATCGATAGCAGTCACGCCACTTCCCGGTTAGTGTCAAAGGAAATTGGTCCTTATTTTCACATTCAACAGAAAGAGCATTCCCGAACTTTCAATAGACTTGTTTACAATCACGGAATAGAAAAACAATTCCGTGTTTACAGTACTTGTTTATTTCTAGTGAATTCGAAATATGTAGATTGAGATGTTTGGCGCCAAATATAAATAAGAGAGTGGCGAGCGGGACGGCAGTGAACCGGCAACTCATTAAGGGAATCATTGACGACTTTTGGCACTTAACGACTTTTAACGGTTTTATCGGACAAATTTAGCCCTTCTGGAAGCCATCTTGGTTTGTGGAAATAAATAGTTCATTTTCGCCCTTACGCGGTAGTTTGACTCACCACGGACGCAACAGTATCTACAAAATAAGTATATTTACAATAATAAGAGTTACCATTGAAAACAAATAGATACACCATTTCTGCAGTCATAATAAAAATAGGCATAGTAAATGTAACATATAAAGATTTTCGAAATGTTTGATATTTTTTTTATTTTTTATATTCCAGTATAAAAAAATACACATTTTTTTTATTATTATTACAGAATCAACAGCTCTCAATTACTTATAATTATAATAGAAAATTATTCTTTCCTTAAAGCCAGTAACAGATTCATAATTCATATTACAAAATTTTGTATACAAGTATCGCTTAAAACGGAAACAGATAATTTTAGAATAAGAAACGTATAGAGAAAAAAAAAATTTAAAGAAAAAAAATTACAATTTAAAATAATAATTAATAAGTCAACAAGATCATTAAAGAAAAAAAAATGTGAGAAACAAAAAGGAATTCAGAAAAATGTTGATAATAATGATTCGAACCGATAACAAGCATGCATTCGAAAACATGTAAATTTTTTATGTGTGTGAATGTAAGTTTTTATGTGTTAATACGTTAATCGCCATGCTCAGTTCAATTAGAGTCAAGGCGAAAAAAAATGTGAAAAAAAAAAACTTTATTGGTATTTTAATAGATCTAAAATAAAATTTTAAACTATATTGACTTATGGATAGACTTATAGACTATAGACTGCTTAACACATTTAATAATGTACACTGTCTGGTTGGGTTGGGTTGGGTTGGATGAAAAGTCTGCCTGCCACTCACATGGTGTCCTCCGCAGCAGTCATTTTGAGCTCATCAATTAACGCGTTTAACCGAATAGAACTTTAATGGGTCCAAAGCCTAGACAGTAAAGAAGGACTTTCGAAAAAAAATATATAAGCCTTCGAAATGTGAGCAAATCGCCGTATACTCCGCATTAAGTGGACAGATAAGGAGAGAAATGTGTACATACCGGCTGCTATGTACACTAATGATGGGGAAGATGGAAAGAAAGCGTGAAGTTGGAAGAACAAGGTTGCCATGGCTACGTAACATCAGAGAGTAGACCGGTATTAAAACCGTGGAACAATTTGTTTTTACTCGCGAAAGACAAGGAATTTACTGCCGACCTTCAGTAATGGAGAGGCTCAGAAAAAAGAAGAAGAAGAAACGAAATTGTTATTTTTACTTTTATTTTAGCAATGGTAAAGCAGTTTTAAAATAGTAAACAAATTGCATTAAAATAACCAAAAAAAGCATTTTTAATTTAAATTAGTATTAAAATATTTTTTCAAGTAAATCGACAATATTAGCAATTGCGTCGTTAAACATATTTTTTTAAAAAAAATGTAAATTAAATAAACTTTATAAAGTTTTTAAATGTAAAGATATGATAGGTGGCTACAATCACCTATTTACAGAAAGCAATACCATAGGTGCTACAAGAGCGCTGCCGACATTAATAGGATAAAGGGCAAGGGACTTGGGAAATGGCTTTACCGAACAGCACTCATGCTGTGATATTCACACCTTCTGTAAGGTTAGTGGTTACTGCCGCCGGACGGATTGTCCATATTTGTATAACTGCGCAACTAGGTGTCAGTATGGTCTACCGTTACTCAATTAAGAGGCTCCACGCCTCTTAATTGTTAAGGCTCCACGCCTCCAGCAAATCACTGCTTTGTTCTCCGATTCAGCTCGTTCAAACATAAAGACAATGGCAACAAAAAATATATATATGATACATAACTTCTTGGCCTATATTTTTGACAAGGCATTTTTGTTTTATGTATTATGGTTTACGAGAAATTAAATAAAATTATAATGTATTGCTTTGTTACAAAAATCGATTCAACTTAGTTGTTTCAAGAACTATTGCAATGTGTATATAATCATTGATAGAGTTTCATTTACACTATAACTGTGACACGAACATTTTTTCATTTAATTCAATAGTTTCAGAAAAACAAAGGTTTGTTTAATATTTTTGAGTAGCGGATGCCCCTAGCGAGGACCGGTTGTTGAGAGCCCAGTTGCTCAAGGTCATTCGCGTAGTAGAGGACGTTAAATAGAATTCTTTGTGCCATCCATTAATTTTGATATTGGCCAAACATACCTATCTAGTTGAGTGTTTCCCAATGTAGGTGAAGTGACATAGCCGATACGAAAGTTGTCCCTGCCTCCCACTTTGCTTGATGAAGAGCTGTTACCACAGGGTAGAGTGTACTTCACTAATGCTATGTTTTCGGAACTAGAAATTTATACCTGCATTTTCCATCAAAAGGAAATTTCCAATCTACTTTGTAAGGCTCGTATATTTTGCGTCAGCAGACTTACTTTGATCTACCATATTTAATATGAACCTAAGGTGTTAAACAGAAACAGTGACTGGTATCATTTTGTTTTAGGTCACGATTTTTTTTTTCATAAAAGTTTCAAACCACCCCCTTACAGAAGACCACCATGAAATAACAGCACGTGTGCTATTGCATTTCGGTGAGTGAGTA
Organism: Bembecia ichneumoniformis; assembly: GCA_910589475.2. Lineage (NCBI taxonomy): Eukaryota > Metazoa > Arthropoda > Insecta > Lepidoptera > Sesiidae > Bembecia > Bembecia ichneumoniformis. The sequence goes on from OU342541.1 coordinate 2,001,391, forward strand.
AGGGATGCCAGAGCGCATTCCCTTATCCCTTCCTATTCCCTTATCTTGCTTGTGTCAAGTGGACTGTCACCATGTGTAATGTTCTCTATTGTATACTTTTACACCATGTGTAAAAGTTCGTATTTTTTCAATTCAATTCAATTATTTATTTTTGTTATTTATTTTTATCGTTTTTTTTTTTTTCAAAAGTGTTTAAATAAAAACAGAAGAGATTGCCTAATTTCATTTTTATCTAATTTATAAAGATACAATTAATATTAAAAAAATATTTTTGAATTTAATAATTATTAATGTACGCATAATATATATAATATACATAATACATATATATTCAAAGTCAATTTTCCAGCCACATTGTCGAGTTAATTGAGAAATACGTGAAGCAGAAAGCGCAGAACAACGCGAGATTGTTATCCCGAGATAATTGGATGATATTTTATATATTTGATTGAGTCTACCGGACCTGTGTTCGATATAATTTTTCGATTTATATGGTTTCAAACGCAACGAATTGAAACAAAACATTGTTAGCGGATATAAACAAATTATATTTATTTCTAAGTTTGACCAGTCTGATTCTTCTTTGTAGGCTTTGATGAGCTTATGGGCATAAGGATTCTTGCAGCAGCAGACCCCCCCTTCTGCCCAAATGACGGCGAAAGGCAGTGTGCCCTGCCTTCACTAGAAACTCAAGTCAATTACTCAGAGAATTTCACCACTGCGGCTGTATGGGAAATTCGCTAATGTTAAAATTATTTATGTTAAAAAATTAAGATAATATATTTCTTTGAAGAGATACAATTTACTTGTCTTTTTAAAAATTTAACGTAGACATTGTTATATGTGTAAAAATTCATAACAATAAAACTTAACCACAACAAGTACAGCTAATTTTTTTTTTGTTTTTGCCGTTGACTACCTTATGCTAGCCATACAGGATCAACCTGTCGACCGATTGTTAAATTGGCATGATACGGGCTTGATAAAGCCTATCAGGTCATGCCGATTCATAGTATATGGCTGGCATTTAGGATAGAAATATTATTAGAACATAATTATTAGAATATAGAATAACATAATTTGAGAACACAATATAATTATTTAAAAATATCTACATTTATATAATATGTACCTGTCGTCCATGGAATTTTTCAGGAGACCCTAAAGAATATTTGGAGATTTTCCTTTATATTCCGATACAAATAAATTTTCTATCACGAAACAATGCGATGTAACTCGAAAATTTCGGTATAAGCGCAAACAAAAATTAATTTTCGAACAAGAGTTGCTTAACATTAAAATATTCAACGAATAAGTGACGTCATATTCCAGTTTTGTTTACTCTGCGGCCACGGCTTAAAGCGGACAGCCACAAAATCCTGCAATGCGTGTTTCGACCAAGTAATAATAAATGAAAAACGGCTTTATGAAACACTCTTTTTCGTTTTCCCACCGAGACCAATGTTTTATATTAAAAAAAACGAGATGAACGCCGAAAGGAAAAAATAACTTAATTCATTATTTACTGAAGAACTTTTGAAAGCAAAATACCATTTGCAACAACCTTGAACCTTTATAGAAAATGGAAAATGCGATAATATGTTCTCCAAGGCCATAAGCGCTGCAAGAGCGCTGCCGACCATTAAAGGTAAGGGGGGGGGGGGGGGGTTCTGGAATGGGTTGAATAACTTACTCAGGGAAACACAACAGTATACATGCTTTTATTTCACGATGGTCTTCTGTATGGGGGTGGTTATTGCCGTCAGATGACGCAAAGACAATATGGCCAAAGAAAATTTATATTCTGTAGCGTTCTGCAGCCTTAGGGAAGCTCCGAGACATCTTCTCGTCCAATTTTCCTCAGTGTCTTAAAACAAAAGTTTTCGACAAATGTGTGTTGCAAGATGGCGTCGAAACGTGGTCTCTAACTATGGACCTCGTAAGAAAGCTCAACATCTCAACGAGCTATGGAGAGAGCTTTGCTCGGAGTCACACTGTGAGATCTAATCAGGAATGTGGAGATTCGTAGACAAACGAAAGTTACTGACATAACCAGGAGGATATTAGTAAGTTGAAGTGGCAGTGGGCAGGACACAGTGCGGAGAACCGACGGCCGCTGGGGCCTGAAGGTCTTCGAGTGGAAGCCAGCGCAGTCTAAGACGACCACCAACAACGTCTTACAGAAGACCACCGTGAAATAACAGCATATATGCTGTTGTGTTTCGGTGAGTGAGTAAGGGATGCCAGAGCCCATTTCCTTATCCCCTCCTAATCCGTTATCCAATCCTACTGTAGTCGGCAGCGCACTTGCAGCACCTGTAGCGTTGCTTGTGTTATAGGCGACGGTAGCCACCTACCACCAAGTGGACCGTCAGCCTGAAAAGGTGAACAGACGACCTGATAAAGGCCGCGGGTCGACGGTGGATCCAGGTTACTTCTGGTTGGTCTTTTTGGAGAATTAGGAGGAAATCTTTGTACAGCAGTAGAAGTCCTACAGCTGAGTTGATGATGATAATGACAAAAGCAAATTATTTTGTTAGAAACAATTCGAAATGCAGATTCGATGAGACACGACTGGTAAGAAACTTCATATTTAATCTTTTCGATATCAATTGGCGATACAAGTGAGTGTACAGTAAAAAACTGTTCAGCCATCAGTCCCAACCACCTATATCAGTCAAATAATTATAATGCTCAATAAACGCCAAACGGCTACAAGCCGTTTGGCGTTTAGCCCGACTGGCAGCAGTAACCGTTTCCTTATAGAAGACCATGTGAACTAATAGCATGTGTGATGATGTGTTTCGGTGAGTGAGTAAGAGATGCCAGAGCTATAATATGAGTATATGAGAAGCCATTATAATAGAAAAAGAACCTACGAATGTTCTTTAAACATATAATTAAGATGGAGACAAACGCTAAATACTAAAAATATCCAGTGTTTAATGAAGATGTTACAAGAAATAGATAACACAATTGCTTTGAAAAAAATGCATATTCTACTTAAACACGTGAAGAACCAATGGGATTAATTATAATTTTCCTTAATTTAATAAAGAGTCCACAAAAAAAGTTAGAACACAAGAAGAATTTGACTTTTATTGAAAACTAGCGTTCCGCCCCCGGCTTCGCCCGGGACGCAATTATTATATATATAAACATACCCCGTTTATCTCTTTTTCCATTAGTGAAAACCGAATTAAAATCGCTCTACCCGTTCACGCGTGATGCCGTGACGAAAGGAAATAGGGATTCATTTTTATATATAGAGAGTCTCTCGAAAACGCGCATATGAATCCCTGTACCCATTAATAAGTTAATGTCAGTTTAAAAAATGGTATAATTTATTTTTTGTGTATTGTTCTAATGGCAAAAACAAAAAAAAAATACAATTTCTAGGCTGTTGAATTGTCTCCGCCGCCAGCGAGTTCTAATGTAAATGTCATTTGCCCAAGTGAAGCCCTTAACATACTTGGCAACAACTTAAGTACAACATGTATATGTGCTTATAATCTATTCACATGTTCTGCGAAGAGCTGCATGCTAAGAAAATACACTCAAAGGTATAAAATGCCTGTGCCGTTCCTATTTATACGTTTTAAAGACACGTATAATGACACGAGTAAAACGTTTTCTGTTTGACGGCGAGTCAAGAGTGCTTTAGGGAATCTTAAGGTGTTTAAGTCAGCCTCCTACCGACCTACCTTTGACACGTGGCCAATTTGCATGGATATAACATTCTTTACGAATAAAATTTACATGCAATTTGAACGTGTAGCTAAAGGAAACATTGCCTTTCGTATTAACTTAAAGTCGAGTTCTGTAAATTTTCACATTACTTGATCGTTATAATAGGTCGGAGAAAACGCTTCTTCGCATTTTATATGAGAACTCAAGACATTTTTCTTTTTTCAAAGTTTATTTACATTCAATTACAGTATATTTATTTGCCATTTTGTTCGATGACTTTTTGCCATCTTGTAGGCTATGTTCCCGTTGCTGTAGAAATTTTGGGACTTCTGATCAAAAAAACGCGACAAGTAGTTTTGGCAGTCCTCTCTTGGTGTTAATCTGACACTGCCTAAAGAATTCTGAAGAGATCGATACAAGTGGAAATCTAAAGATGCAAGGTCAGGGCTATATTGCGGATGCATTAACACCTCCCAGCCAAACTCTCTTAATTTTTGCGACGCGAAACTAAAATATCTCAACGATGGTCTGCGCATTTTACAAAATCAAGCTTTGATGCTGACGAGGCCATGATATCGGTGAATTTCGTGACACTAGAAACTAGTTTCCCTGGGTATGAAACTAGAACCAGACGGTCCTTGAATGTAGGTAATCTTAGCCTTTATACCAGTTTTTAAAAAGGACTTTTTCTTGTCCTTATACTTACGCTTTTTACACTTATTACAAAGTGCTCGTAAACTAAAATTAAAATGGTTTCCCTTTGTAGCCGCTATTGTTACATTATTATCCTTAAACCTTTGCCTCACAAGTCCTTTTACTAGAAAGGAAGTAATCACTAGTTGCAAGGCCTGGACTACAGGTAGGATAATTAATTCCTTCAAAGCCAGTTTTCCTAAAGGCAAGTTGAAGATTGGCGCATTGTATTGCAGAAACAAAATCCTATACTCGTAATAACCCTTTTCTTCTACACTAAGTCTTGCCATACTTTTGTAAAGAAGGTGTCATTGAGTTCCGTATTCATGGTATTTTTTTAGCCAATGGTCTTTTTATGTATCATAAAAAATTTTAAGCATTAGAGCTTATTTTAGTGGCAACTTCATACTATCTTTACAAAGATCTAAAACATCTCCAGATATTTATTGTTTCTTTGTGTTAGCTTTTTGTTAGTTGTAGAAGTTGTAAACTTCGATCTTGTGTCTTGTTGTGAAGTTAAAGATGTACAGCTTTGAAATATTCCAAAGCTACTTTTCCAAAGCTAATTTATATAAAAACTAGCTGTTGCACGCGATTTCTCCACGTTTCTTTATAAAATATTACTCGCTGATAATGTAGCTTTCTATAACTGAATTTTTTTTTTAAATCGGTCCAGTAGTCTTTGAGTTTATTCATTACAAACATACATTTGTATGGAGGGGGGTTAAACGGGAGAGATGGGGGGAGGATGAGTAGCCTATGTCACTCGCTGACAATGTAGCTTTCTATAACTGAATTTTTTTTTAAAATCGGTCCAATAGTTTTTGAGTTTATTCATTACAAACATACATTTGTATGGAGGGGGGTTAAACGGGAGAGATGGGGGGAGGATGAGTAGCCTATGTCACTCGCTGACAATGTAGCTTTCTATAACTGAAAGAATTTTTAAAATCGGTCCAGTAGTCTTTGAGTTTATTCATTACAAACATACATTTGTATGGAGGGGGGGGGGGTTAAATAAGGGAGATGGAGAGAGGGTGAGTAGCCTATGTTACTCGCTGATAATGTATCTTTCTATTGGTAAAAGAATTTTTAAAATCGGTCCAATAGTTTTTGAGTTTATTCATTACAAACATACATTTGTATGGAGGGGGGTTAAACGGGAGAGATGGGGGGAGGATGAGTAGCCTATGTCATTCGCTGACAATATAGCTTTCTATAACTGAAAGAATTTTTAAAATCGGTCCAGTAGTCTTTGATTTTATTCATTACAAATATACATTTGTATGGAGGGGGTTAAACGGGGGAGATGGGGGGAGGATGAGTAGCCTATATTACTCGATGATAATGTAGCTTTCTATTGGTAAAAGAATTTTAGAAATCCGTCTAATAGTTTTTGAGTTTATTCATTACAAACATACATACAAATCTTTTCTCTTTAAAATATTAGTATAGAGTATAAATATAGACTAGTATAGATATGTATTTTCTACTTTACTAGGTAGAAATATTATCTCAATCTTTAATGATCTCCCAGAACGCTTTCTTTTTGAATCATACATATGTATCCTATATGTATCCCAAAAAGACATAAAAATATACCTCTGACAACGTGTAAGAAAAATCTCAATTAAGTAAGTAAATTAATTAAATAATGATCAATTAAGTACTTGAGATTTGCGGTTTTGATAATATTTTTCATTATTTTTTACTTATTTTCATAGTTTCACATTTAAACTTTCGTAGATTTAAAAAAAAATATGACCCACAAGTAATTTCAAGTGTTTTGTGTCTTAATTAAGTAATAGCTCAGTGTACTACATTATTTATAGAACTATATTAAAGGGGATGATTATCTTGATTTTCTGCAAAACTATCTGCCGCAATTAGGAACGGAACAAAGAGATACAGAAATGACTTTTAATACTGTGTGGCTGACGCGATTTATAGCCCCACTCACTAGCTCACGTGTTGCCTAACAAACCAATGAGGGGTCAGTAATCGCATAACGGTGAAGCTGTACTCACTGTGCTCTAGCGTTTGTTTCTGTTGTGCCTGTTTTAGCTGTCCGTCGAAATAGAGAATACGCCAAGGATGATGCAAGATCTGGACGACCTTCGATCTCTTGTGTTGGTGAAAACATTGATCATGTGAGTACCCTTCACCTTACTGATCGTCGAAAAACTATGCGGATTAGGTAAATCAACAGTACACACAATTCTAACTGAACCTATTTGGGTTTAAAAAAACTCAAGGTCACGGCTATTGTTTTTTTTTTATATGCAAGGTGTTGTTCACCATAAATTCTTTCCAAACAGTAAATGCTACCTTCTATATATCGGTCTTCAAGCGCTTGAGAGATCGCGTGCGATCAAATTTGCCTCAAGGTCAACCATGACAATTTTTCTTCTCTGTTATATTTGAAAATTTAGTATATAGATTATTGATTATATTTTGTTTCTTTAGCACTCTACCTCTTTCTCTCTTTCTTGTTTTCTCCTCTGCCACAAGGTTGTCTGGAAGAGATCGCTCTTAGCGATAAGGCCGCCTGTACTCACTTATTTGTAGTATTTATTTGTTATTTTTATTTATGTTGTGTGAGTAATAAAGAGTTTGTCTCTCTGTCTGTCTGTCATGACAATGTACCTGCCCATTCAGCGTTTGTTCCTCGTAAATTTTTGACGAAAAATTCAATCACTATCCTTAAACACCCTTCTTATTTGCCAGATCTTGCACCTTCTGACTTTTCCTTTCTCCAAAATGCAAAATAGTGATGAGGTGATACTGGGAGGATGTGGAAACAAAAAAAAAAAACGATGAGGAAACTAAAAAGCGATTAGGAAATGGGACAAGTGCCTAGCGACGAACAGAGGGTATAGAGACAAAATTAAATTTTGTAAAATAAAGTTTATATGACCCTAGTTCGCTTATTTATTGGACGCACTATGTATTTCGTATGATGTGAATTCTCTTATGCCCAGTGATGAAGATTGTCCAAATTTATCATGTAAAATTTTTTTGCTTTCAATATCCCTATGTGCTGTCAACTCTGAGAAATTTGAATGGGGATAGGCTCTGGTTTAACATGCTTTTATTTGAGCACGTTTAGCACTATTTAGTGTATGTATTTCTAAGTATGACAACACAATCACATATAACAAAATATCAAATATCATAATCAGAAATCGAAAAACGATCTCTCTCTGGTATAAAACCACGATGGAAATTAGATTGACTTAGTATGCGCACAAAATCCTATTTTTGTCAGTGACATCTATTTACGTTGAAAAAACTTCGTCTTACTATTGCCACACCATAATAAAGAAAAACTATGATTATAGAGGAACTAACACTCGAAACGAGTAACATTTTCAGTTAAAATATCTCGTTACCACATATCTCAAAAATACAGCAACAGATTTAAAAGGAAAGATGAAATTTAGATTAGAGAAAAGCTTTTCTTAAATTATGTATTTGAAAGTGGTTTTTTTAAACTTGTCTCTTATTATTCCAACATTTGTAATATCTTTAGTAAAATGAAAAAAATTACGACTTCATATGAAGTTCGGGAGCGTATTTGAAGATACACGCAGTTATTTCATTTCCGAGTTGACATGTCGTCGCTTGTGTGTGGTTGATCTAGAAATAAAAAGATACATTTTTATTTTTTCCCCACTTCAATAAAATTGTAGGTAGCATTCTAAAAGTGCTGCAGAAAATTACAAAGCATAGGAAAATGTTGGTATACACTTATTTATATACTAGCTGAGCCCGCAACTTAGTACATAGGCGTGGTATTCGGTACAGTGCATAACATTTTTGTTTGTAAACCGTTGGAATGAAACAAATACTAAATGTTACGGGAAGCTTGCTACGATACATCAGTGAAAACCGGATTTAAATCGGTAAAGCCGTTTCTGAGATCTGCACAAACGCACAGACAAACAGAGCCTCTAGTATGAGTTTACTATACTGCTAAGCGAGAACGTAAAACTTTTGTATGGAAAATGGTGAACTGTCAACGTCACAAGATATCTCACCCATAAAGACAAAAAATGCTCACCTTCTCTGGATTATAATTCAAGATTGTTACATTTTAAACTATGGTGAACTGTCAATGTCACAAGATATCTCACACATAAAGACAAAAAATGCTCACCTTCTCTGGACTATAATTCAAGATTGTTACATTTTAAACTATGGTGAACTGTCAATGTCACAAGATATCTCACCCATAAAGACAAAAAATGCTCATCTTCTCTGGACTATAATTCAAGATTGTTACATTTTAAACTATTGTGAACTGTCAATGTCACAAGATATCTCACCCATAAAGACAAAAAATGCTCACCATCTCTGGATTATAATTCAAGATTGTTACATTTTAAACTATGGTGAACTGTCAATGTCACAAGATATCTCACCCATAAAGACAAAAAATGCTCACCTTCTCTGGATTATAATTCAAGATTGTTACATTTTAAACTATGGTGAACTGTCAATGTCACAAGATATCTCACCCATAAAGACAAAAAATGCTCACCTTCTCTGGATTATAATTCAAGATTGTTACACTTTAAACTTCAGTCATTGGAGACTCGACGCAAGATCGCAGATGCAATGACTGTGTACAAAATAGTGAATGGAACTGTTTCGGCACCTGATGTCTTGAGTCTCTTTTCCGTGGCGGTGCCCCGTGTTATACCCAGATGTCCTACAACTAAGGTATTTTCCTGTGACATAGCACGTACTAACTTAAGCAAATTTTCCCCGGTCAACCGTATGATTTCCCATTTCCATTCGCTCCGAACTGACATAGAAGTGGATATTTTCCATGACAGATTAAGTAGTTTTAAGAGAAAGCTCTCAAAGTTCGATTAATTGACTTTGACGATATATTTAATTCATAATAATAACAATAATAACGTAATTGTGAGGTGTTATTTTTTGATGTAATTGACATTGACTTTTTGGATTGTTCTTAGTTTAATTTTATTGTTGTTTGGTGTAATTTATATTATTTGACATTGCTTGACTTTTGTAATTGATTAGATTTTGAGTGCACACTCTTCTCTTCCAAATTGCTTTTAATATTAATATGTATTTTTAATTGGTATTTTTTTTATTATTATTATTACAGAATCAACAGCTCTCAATTACTTATAATTATAATAGAAAATTATTCTTTCCTTAAAGGCAATAACAGATTCATAATTCATATTACAAAATAAAATAAAATAAATTGTAGTAGAAATGGAAAAGGTAATTTCGTTAAAATTTTTGTAAAAGTAGCATTCAGAGATTCTTACTTAGACTACTTTTAAGTATTTTTGTATAAATTTGTATGAAATGGTTGACAATTGTATAATTTTTAAACTTTTATCATAGATAATATGCAACATATACAGCTGTAGATACCTGTAATTAGCAAGTAAATGTAAATGTGTTTATATATATTTGTTTGTGTGACTTGATGAATTTTTGCTGTGCTGTTGATATTTCTATCAAATAAAAATAAAAATGTCATAAATTTTCCATATAAATGTTTTACGCTCTCGCTAGCGAGTGTAGTATCGTAAACTCATACTAGAGCCAGAGATAAACAGTCAAAAAATTTAAAAACTATTTTTTGACCTCGGTAACACAAGTACAACGTACAACGTATATATATATATATTTTTAAATAAATATTTAAGGTACAGACATGGCTCTTTTGAAGATTTCTCCCCTCGTAAAAAAAAGGAGCAGTGTGCTATGGTACGGAAGCGACAGCTGATAGTTTTTGCAAAGACATGTGACAATGAGTTAGCGACACGTTGAACGAATTAGCAACGACATTGGCGAGTTTGATCGAGAAGCCTTGTGATATTTGGAAGAAATCTTGGTCTGCAGGAATAAATCGACTCCTATAACCCTTACATGGCATTTTTACTCAACCCCATACGTAACAATATGAAGACCAATGTCTGCCCACTGTCATAGGATTAAGAAATATCTTCTTTATAAATAATTATTTCGACGTCGCAATAGAAAAGAATAAGCAACAGATATTAAGTAAGTAAATAGTAAATTTGAAATGGGACAAAACTTGAAAGACTTAACAAACTTAGTTCTGAATTCGTAATTAGATAATGTTTATGAACTAGACTTTCCAAAGTTAAAATAAGACTGAGATTTATTGCTAAATGAAGCAATTTGGCAAATTTATTGTAGAAATGGAAAAGGTAATTTCGTTAAAATTTTTGTAAAAGTAGCATTCAGAGATTCTTACTTAGACTACTTTTAAGTATTTTTTGTGTTGGTTTTTAATAATAATAAACCATTAATAATAAATGTTAATAATAAACCATTGCATAGATCATGCCCTAGATTAAGGTTATAGCAGACCCCATTCCATTACAGGTTAAAACTGTGACTTTTTAAAATGTATCTAACAACCCTTATATCTTCTAGGCTGCTAAACTCTGTTAATTTTAATTTTACCAAAAAAATATGAACATTTTGAAGTAAAACAAAATTCTCTACAATGTTTGTCTGAAACTTTTTTCGTTTTTGTATAATTTGGAAAAAAAACACCAATTTTTTTGATACTTCTACAGAGTGGAATCGAAAATTTCTTTCACTCATCCTCGTATCTTCTATAAACTTATATTAAAAAGGGGCATTTTTAATATAAGGGACTCAAATTTAGAATTAGTAAAATTCTATATAAATTCTATATTTCTTGGACTATTATAAACAAAATTGTAAGTGGCGAATTCTAGCTAAGGGTTTTCCTTAGCTAGAAGTCGTCATTTATAACATGTAGATGATGTTAATAGAATGTGCGAAATTTTACGTTAATTTTGAAGCAAATAGTTATGTGAAGGAAAATGTTAATTTAAAGGAAAACATGTTTTTTTTTTGTGGTAAGGTTGTCAAAGAGGCTGACAGTCGTCTATAACACAAGCATACTGCTAATGCAAGTACAAGTGTAAGTGTTTTAAAGAAATATCAATTAATGTCTTGATATTTTTAGATGATAGTTAAGGATTCCGACTAATAAATTCATCCTATATAAGACAACTTACTTCTCTATCACAATTTTCCGATACAGTCTTCATGTGTTCAATTTTTTTCTTGTTCTTAAAGACTAATGGAGTCACCACAGTCATGAATCCCGCTTTAGAATATTTGTTATTCTTCACTATGCCAATCTGTAACAAACAGAAGCATTTCGAAGAGCTCATTGGATGAGTAGTTAGGGTGCTTGTCTTAACGCTCTGTCTCAGAGATCCCGGGTTCGATTCTTGACAGGATCAAAATTGAAAATGAACTTTTAAAATTGGCTCTAGTCTGGATTTGGTGGTAGTGGCAGGGCACACAGTGTTTCGCAGTCATTTGGGCAGCCCGTTTGGCTGTAGTAACTAACCCCCTTACAGAAGACCACCATAAAATAATAGCATGTGTTTCGATGAGTTTGTTTAGAGATGCCAGAGCCCATTTCCCTATCGCATGCCCGGCGACACGCTGAAGGGTTTTTAAAGCGTCTGGCAGAAGTTATGACCCACGGGAATTCTGTAATAATATTCTACAAAACATATAAATTATATTAGCCTTTAGAAAATAAGTGAATTTAATCCTACTATTACTTACCTTTCTCATCTGATATGGCCATATACCCAACTTCGCATACGTTAATAGTACATAGGAACACTATTCGATTCCCCGCATTTTCTCCTTTAGAAAATAAGGCAAGCAAGGCAACCAGACTTACAGACGTAGGCAGTGACTTCAATTTATACTATATTTAGCTGGTGCCCGCGGCTTCGCACGCTTTAAAAAATAAAAAAAATAACGCCTGACTAAATATATGAGCAATGTAACGCCTAACATCTTTATTGCAGTTATAGCTTTGCCAGGCGTTAGACGATCCCTCGGGAACAGTACCTACTTTTTTCTGGATGAAAAGTGGTCTATGTCCTTTCCTGCATCCCTGACGACGTGTGTGTAAAATTTCATGATGATCGGTTCAACGGTTTTGGCGTGAAAAGGTAACAGACAGACAGAGTTACTTTCACATTTATAATATTAGTATGAATAAGGATACGATTTGCCGCCGACCATACATTTGTTGTACCTTATACCTAAGTATATGTGTTAGTACGGTCTAGTCTTATACGAGTCTAAATAAATAAAATATCTAGCTCAGAATTTACTCAGTATAAAGAAAGACTATTCTAAGATTGATGAGGGTATCTTCAATAGCACTCTAATAATACTCTCTAACAAGACTTGTAAACATGTGTAACGTTTGAATAAACATGGACTTCGCTTCTTAATTAATTAATGATAACAAGACTTCAGTCTCGAAAGCCCTCTAATTCGGACCAAGCGCTTTAAAACATCTTTTGTGATGCCAAACTCCCTGCCGGCGTCTGTATTTCTGAGCTCACACAACCCAAATCTTTTCAAGGTTCGAGTGAATAGGCATCTTCTGGGTGAGCTCGCTCCATCGTCGGCCTCATTCTTCCTACATGGATAGATGCTGGTCAAGAGCAAACCCATCTTTAATAAAAAAAAGTCTCCTCTATACAATCTGAAGAAGTATAAATAGGTATACATAATCTATATATGTAAAAATGAATCCCCATTTCCCTTGGTCACGGCATCACGCGTGAACGGGTAGACCGATTTTAATTCGGTTTTCGCTAATGGAAAGAGGGATAAACGGGGAATGTTCACATATATAAAAATTGCACCCCGGGCGAAGCCGGGGGCGGGTCGCTAGTTACATGATAAAACACAACCATTAAAACACTAACATTAATGTTAAGTTTTTACTAAGTAATGGATGTCAGTCACTCTTTCATGCCAAACCTTCATAGTGAACGAGTGGTAATTTTTTATCTTAAAAAAATATAGTAATATTAGAAGTAAATACTTCAGAATCACACGTAGGCTGTTATTTTATTCAAAACCTCAAAATCTGCTTCGCCCGTGGTGCAATTTGTATATACATAAACATTCTCCGTTTATCCCTCTTTCCATCAGTCAAAACCGAATTAAAATCGATCCACCCGTTCGAAAGTTATGGGCGTACATACATTTCGAAGATCCATTTTTATTTATATAGATATATATAATAATATATATATATGTGTGTGTGTGTGTAAGGGAGTGGTTACTGCCGCCACTCGGGCTTTCGAAAAGATTAAGACAGGCAATGTGCCCTGCCACTACTTGCCAGCTCCGGACCAGAGCCAACTAGAAAAAGTTTATTTCTAAACTTGGCCCTGCCGGGATTCGAACCCGGGTCCAATGAAACAGAGCGTTGAAGCAAGCACTTCAATCACTCGACCAAAGGCTCTAAATAATAAATTATAAAGTGTTATGAATAGCAAAACTTATTCCTCAAGGCTCACACTATCAACTACAGTAGGTAATAAAAATAATTTACAGAAATTTGATCAGGTTCGATTCCTGGTCGCGTATGAGCGTAATTTGAAAAAGTTTGAAAGCAGTTTTTATTTTTATTTTTTTCAAAAATCGAAGCCTTAGCTCCTAAGAACAAATTTTCGTATCACACTGCGTTTCGTAGTCATTTGAGCAGCCCTTCTGGCGGCAGAACCAACCCCTTACGGAAGACCACCGTGAAATAACAGCACGAGTGCTGTTGTGTTTCGGTGAGTGAATAAGGGATGCCAGAGCCCATTTCCCTATCCCCTCCTAATCCCTTATCCTTAATCCTACTGTAGTCGGCAGCGCACTTGCAACAGCTTTGGCGTTGCTTGTGTTATAGGCGACAGTAGCCACCTACCATCAAGTGGACCGTCAGCCTGTCTGCCGATCTTAACATAAAAAAAGTTCGAGATTTCCCCTTACTGAACCATTTGGATTGATCAACATGTGTATAAATTGATGTCGCTGTCCGCGTCTGTCTATCTATGTATCCCCTGACTTCTAAACAACGGAACGAATTTTGATGCGGTTTTCAACATTTTTCAGGGAAGGTTTATAATAAAACCTGGCAAGACGAAAGGATCAGTTATGTAACATTTAGAACCACGTGGTACAAAGTAGCTCAGTCCATGGCCACCGGATTACGGCGATCAGGATCAATATTTTTGTATAAAAATTTTTCCCAATGCTCCCCCTATATATCCTATATATTTAATCTTTTTGGCTATAACAAAAAAAAATTAACTAACAGTTACGTACAAGACTTATTTGAACTAGAAACAAAGTTAGGTTAGGTTCTGGAATCTTTATGAAATTAAATGTGAGCGGAGTGAGCACACCACATCCGAAATACTAGTGTTGGCAAAAATACTGTCTATTACAAAATGTGTTATAAGATTTATTTTATTTTTTAATTTATTATTAACAGAAATTAATTTATTATTAAACTGTATACATTTCCTAAGACCATCTCGGATTTGTACATATTTTCTAGGACTTGTATACAATTCCCAAGTTTCACACATTTTCGGTAACATTATAATATCTAATTATACTACGATAAGGCTGTATTCATTTGTGAACTAAGAAATAAATAATAGCATGGAAATACCTTCGCCAACAGGCATTTGATGATGCAAGCAGACTTCTCAGGATACGGTGGGTCACCACGAAGATATTCAAGGTCTTTCTCCACTGCGTTTACTTGATTCATGCAGGATTTTGCCGTATTCACTAATGCCTTGCGGACCACACTCGAGAACGGGTCTTCTGTTAAAGCATATTAAGTTATTTTTAATCTATGCGTATAATAAAATCGTAAACGAGCCGTGTCTGTATTTAAAAAAAATTGTACAAGTTGTACATAAGCTACCGAGATAAACAAAAAAAATAGTTTTAGAATTTTTGTCTGTTTGTGCGTTTGTGCACGTTAATCTCAGAAAAGGCATAACCGATTTTAATGTGATTTTCATTGATAGATTGTAACAATCTTTCTGTAATATTTAGTGTTTGTTTCATACCAAAAGTTACGTGCTATACCGAATACCGCGCGGACGAAGTTGCGGGCTCAGCTAGTTTAAAATATGAATGAGTGATTAATTACATCAATATGAATTCTTATTTAAAACGATTTAAGTAAGTCGTTTCATAAAATACATTTTAATATGATTTGAATCTCGCAATAATTTTGTTGAAAAAAACGTATTCAATAACAATAGTGTTACGACTAACTATGGAACGTTATGGAAAAAGCGGTACCGCCGGCCGAAAGTCTCGAACCTTCCACCCTATCGATGGTAGCCACGCTCCTTCCCGACTAGTGTCAAAGGAAATTGGTCCTTATGTTTACAACATAGAGTTTACATTTCAACAGAAATAGCATTCCCGAACTTTCAATGGCTTGCTTACGATCTTGTTTAAATTTTCTCGAAAACTTGAAATACATCGAGGCATAACAAAATACATGACAAAATAGGATATTTTGCGAATGCGCTTTGTGCGGTAATAAAATCCTTACCCAAAATAAGAAACAGGGCGGATGTAGGACAATGGAATAGGAATTTATATTTTGTTGTGAACTATTTTTAAGGATATTGTTAAAGTTTATTACGGTTCCTTGTAAATATTTGCCGACTGCACTCCACGTGGACAGAACCGTGAGAACGATCCGGTGAGGGCAGGAAGGCTCCCCCCGGCACGGTTAGAGAATATAAAAGAAGTGTTCACTGGAGATCATTACCATTACGATTACCACTACCACTAGCACTCGGAGCCTAAAGAACCATCGTTTATCTCTGTACCTTCTAATAAGATTTGTTATAGTTAACTATAGTTAGAATTGCTATAGATCATTAATTAAGAAGTAAACGACACTTGCAACTATTCGCTGTCTCCTTCAATCTTCCGTCCGGCTACAACTTAAAATATACAGTCCACAACACATATGGTCATCGACGGCGGCAAGTCAACCGGAGCAACACCATAGACCTGCCCACCCAAGTACCGTCACCAATAGTTACTTTATTATATTAATGTGCAATGGGTTTCAATATTGTGCATGTGATATCTAGAATATATTATCATTAAAAAAACGTAAATAGATTAGTATTAATCAAATATTTTCAACTGTATAGATCGGGCAAGACGAAAGAATCCTTAATGTGACATTTAGAACCACGTGGTTAAAAATCGCTCAGTACATCGCCAACTTTACAAGGCTATTTAACTATGCCATGGCCATCCTGATTACGGCAATCAGAATCAATATTTTTGTAGGAAAATTTTCCCAATGCCCTCTATATATTCTATATACCTATTTAATCTTTTTGATTAGTTACAAACAAAGTTGATTGTAATAACAATCTCTATTGAAATTAAAATACAGTATTTAAAAAAAACCAATTAAATTTAAATTATTAGATTTTTTCAAAACAAAACTTAGAGATCAATTCCGATTTTTATGGTGTTTGTAAACAAAATAACTCGTGACATACCCTTCGCGTGCTCTCCAACTGCCAAGTAAATTAAACCCCCGTAAAACAAAAGTTTAATGGGACACGTAACACGCATTTTCGACGTGTTGTCCCCTAAAATATCCGTAAAATAATGACAGAAAATTACGCCAACAATTTTAATGCAATTTACTGATGGAGCGGGCCGATAAAAATCTGAATAATTTTACGACTGACATAATCTGTTTAATAATATAAATTTTATTTTATTAAAATAGTTAGTACCCGCGACTTCGTCTGCATTGAAAAATGAAAAATATTATAGCACCTGAGAAAATTATATGAGTATGATGATGCCTTTATGCTGTGATCTTATGCTGTGACAACGGTGGCGTTGACTGCCAAGGCGACAAAGGCGCCCGCCCAATCTATTATTAATTAATAATATTATAAAGAAAAAAGATTTGTATGTATGTATGTAATGAATAAACTCAAAAACTACTGGACCTATTTTAAAAAATCTTTCACCTATAGAAAGCGACATTATCAGCGAGTGACATAGGCTATTCACCCTCCGTTTGCCCCCCTCCATATAAATGTTTGTTTGTAATGAATAAACTCAAAGACTACTGGACCGATTTTAAAAATTCTTTCACCTATAGAAAGGTACATTGTCAGCGGGTAACACAGGCTACTCGCCCTCACCCCATCTCCCCTTTACCTCCCTCTATACAAATGTAATGAATAAACTCAAAGACTACTGGACCGATTTTAAAATTTCTTTCACCTATAGAAAGGTACATTGTCAGCGGGTAACATAGGCTACTCGCCCTCACCCCATCTCCCCCTTTACGTCCCTCTATTAAAATGTATGTTTGTAATGAATAAACTCAAAGACTACTTGGACCGATTTTAAAAATTCTTTCACTTATAGAAAGCTACATTGTCAGCGAGTAATATTTTATAAAGAGACGCGGGTGAAGTCAAGTGTAACAGCTAGTTTTTTTATATTTTTTGACGATCCTAATCTCGGGAACCTAACATTTTTCCAGGATAAAAAGTATATGTTAATCCAGGTAATAAACTATCTGTGCTAAATTTCATCTAAATCCTTTAAGCCGTTTTTGTTTGATCGAATAACATACATACATCAATCCTCACAAACTTTCGCATAATATTAGTAGGACAGATAATGCTTTTATTCATTAAGAACGACATACATATATGTACATATACATGTATATACATGCATATACATACATGTATGTGTATCATGTGAATGATGAAGAGAGATAACGGGCCAATGTAATAATAATTATGTTTGCATTTCGAGGTCTGTATCGCAGAGAATGCAAATTATAATGGGACTATGAAATTGAAATAATGGAGACAAAATAAATTGTGTACCTACTTTCAATGAGTCATGACAAACAATTATAAAAGTGGACTGTGTTTTCGTTGGTGGTACATGTAATCCAAGAACGAGGAAATGAAGGAAGTCCGTCACTTACCTCTTTCCTTGGTCCTCCAGGAAGACTGCAGTGGGCCCGTCAGATTTTAAGGTTTTAAGTATACAATTTTCAGAAAAATTGCATTCGGGGAAGTTAATAATAGTTAAATAAATAATAACTGTTCGCGCTCCCAACGCAGTGCCCTGTGGCGTCAGTCCTCTTTCGGGCGGGTGCCTTGCAGGTGCATTGTTGTCGTCTGTGTTGTGTTAACACCGTGTACATATACTTTGTCTACCTTTCCACATGGTTAAGCAATTCCGCGTATAAAGTAATTTTGTAAGCATTGTGATCATGCCAAGCAATTACTGTAATTAAGTGGACTGTATTTTCGTTGGTGGTACATGTAATCAAAGGACGATATAACGAAGAAGTCTGTCACTTACCTCGTGAATCACCGTGTCTTTAGTCCTCCAGCGGCGAAGAGTGCAACGGGCCCGACACACAGAGAGTCCAGAAGCTTGAGCACTTCAATAATTACACTCGCGGAGCGGGAAGCGTGACCAAATAGATAAAGTACATTAGCAGGTGAAACAAATTTTAATCTCGCGGGGTCGAGATCGGCGGATGACTCTACGCGTGTTATTGTTGCCATGTTTTTTCTAGATTAACGCGGTTTCAAAAAATGGCAAGTCGCACAGTTTGCGGTAGTAACAGAAGCACCACACTGAACTATTATTAATTAATTTAAATTGACAATAGGGGATCGGACAGTAATCAGATTAAAATCTAAAATGTACTTAGAAAGAATATATATATTTTTTTACGATTATTTATCGAATAATAATTTAATATAATTCATTTAAATATTTTTAAATGAAGAAATAAAGTACAATATTTTTAATCTATACTGAAACACCAATCACAGTGCGTGACGTCATTTGTGGGCAATCATTGTCTTATGTCAGTGCAGCTGTTTTGTTATGATATGACCACAAATGACGTTACGCGCTCTCAGATGAACTATCGTGGCGTTTTGGCGGCATTTTCAAACAAACAATATTAAAACATGATTTTGAGTACCTAAAAGGCTATAAATAAATAAAATAGTATTTTTTATGGGAATAAATATCCATGAAGATTAATTTAAAACACTTTCTGAAAATTTGTCCGATCCCCTATTGGCGTCAACAGATATAAAGGATGCCAGAGCCCATAATTACTTTATTCTCATATCTTTTCATTACCTGGATTAGCATATAGGATACTTTTAGTCCTGGAAAAATGATAGGTTCCCTAGGAACTTTTTTATGTAAGTAAAAAACAATGTCCAAGTAAAAGATATTTTTATATAGATAAATACATTATAATTAAAAGTGCTGTCAGAAAATTGTCAGAAAATTTAATCAAATGATATTTTTAACAAAGTTAACTGTAATTTTTATTGATTATTTATTTATTTTCGAAATGTCACACATTATAAAGCTAAAATTCCATCAATAATATCACTCCACACATTATCTAGGGCTGACGTTAATGAATTTTTGATCGACAGTAGTTTACGAGTAAATTATATTTAATATTTTGGGCGCTTATAACATTTTTATTCTGCGAAATGTTTACTTCAATGCACATTGTTTTACTAAATCAGTCACATTCGCTCCACTGTGACGGGAAGACTATGTTTCTATCAGTGAACGGAAAACACTTTGTTCTGTGCGCTTGCATCTAATCAGGAATATTTGGACGTAGTAAACTTGTTTCTGAATATATTATTATAAGCGTATTGTGTATCGATTGCAGATAAATTGTTCCATACTAATTTAATTTATTTCTGAAATTATTATTTATTTAAAAAACTTAATTTAATGAATTAATTTTATTTATTCAAAAAACTTGAAAAAAGGGACCTGAGGCGTTTTGTTAGCTTTTTGCCCACTCATAAGTTAATGTTTTAATTAGTTCGAATATTTTTAAAGGACAATTTTTTTATCTCTAATTTTTCTAACTTAAAAAAATCTAAAATTGAAATGATTTTATTAAAAATAAATTGGAACAGTTTTTTTAGGTATTTGCCAAAAATAACAACAAAATAATATTTTACTAACATGTGTCAATGTGTGTATTTTTTATTGCAACTAACTAATCAAAGCCTTTGAAAGGATGTATGTATACTAAGATTCGTTATTTGTATTCAAAATAACAGGTTTATTAATTATACTGTGTGTAACCATATTGAAATTAACAACGAAACGTCTACATATATTCAGCGGTATTAGTATTCGTGGAGCTCTTCGTTTCATTTCAACTGACAAACGTTTGTAATGATGTTTACGTAATACCATACGAACTCGTATCATCTAATCAATGACGTTTAGGCAAACCCAAATTGCATTTCATATTCCCAATGAAGTATCATTTAGCTTTATACCTCGCTCTGATAAATTGGGGCAACATTAGCTTTGTTCTTCCTCAGGCTATTTTAGACTTAAAGTCCTTTAAACTCAAAATAACATTTTCCAGAGTTAGCCATATAATTATTTTTTAAAATATTTAGTGTAATTTAAAGTCGTATTTTTAATTAGACGAAGCCAACTGACAGTAGCAAATGTCACTTTGCCATATCTAAAGTAATAGTGATGCGTTCAGTTCTCGTTCAATCAGATGAATGAACAATGAGTGTGAATAGTTAATCATTTCAAACTATAAAAGAATATTATTTTTATTTTACAATAAAATTTTATAAAAGTGCTCTGATATAAGTCACTAGTAGTATGTAACTACAATCAGTTTTTTGACGGCTTATTACAAAGCGCGGCGCGGCGACTAGTGCCAACACCGATCAACGCCGCGCGCGTCGGTCGCCATTTTATTTGTAATTCGGCTTCTAACCTCTGGTCTGATAGCACGAATGTTTTTTCTGCGCTCACGCACGCTGTTTAGTTATTGTTTTTGTTAGGTTTTTCGTTACGTTGTGTTTGTGGTAATTGTTGTGTTTATTTGTTGCTATATTGTTTCGTACAAACGATACAAACGATTCGTAGAACGGGTATGGGCGCAAGCTAAAGGATATGTTGCAAGAAATAACAAAACCTTCAAAATGACAGAAGTAAATAAACTTTTTGAAGAAGGACTTCAACATATCACACCTGAAAAATGGAGTAGCTGCGTGTCTGCCCATTTTAATTTCTTTCTAATTGATAACGGTTTTGTTTGTTGGAATCCTAACTGATATTATGCTTGTTACTTTCTTGTCGCACTCAAATCTCCTTGTGGAGACTTGATGGTAAGTGGTAAAGGCTTATCATTCGGTGGCTTTCACGCCTTAACTACTCAACCGATAATAAAGAAATGTTGCGTACACGTTTTCAGGGATAAAGAAAATTACAAAGTGTACTTTTCGTTCAGAAAAAAGGTACCGTTCCCGAGATATCGTCTAAAAATAAAAATTAAGAAATGCAATGCCTGAAAAAAAGATATAAGCAAGAAGATTGTATAAATGAGCCTGAGCAAAAGCTAAGCGCGCGCAAAAGCTAGTTTTATATAATTTGTCATAAGTACTTAATTTTATTCAGCTATTTAATTCTGATTCTGAGCAGTTCTTTATCTATACTTGTACTTATATTTATAATACTAGCTGACCCAGCAGACGTTGTCCTGCCAGAACCCGAAAATAATTCCGTAAACCGATTGTGGCGTCACCTATCGGGTCAATTTTATTTTCAAACCATATGTTAAAGTGAAGACCTATTCTCATACCTACCAAATATACAAAAAAAATCGTAAAAATCGATGTCACTTTGTGAAATAATGTTGCCATGTTCAATGTAATAGTGGGGCGTTCAGTTTTCGTTCAATCACAGGAATTAATGATGATATGAATGAGTGCATCGTTAATCATATCTTACTATACAAAAAAAAAGAAATTATTTCTATTTTACTGTATCCGAATGTTGTATCGATAAATTAATCTACAGAGCCATCTATTAATAATTCATCGAACTAACCTATAAATAGACACTACTGTGTATAAAAGTTGGACCAAATAACGGATACTTACGAAGTTTGATCAAAGTCGGTTCAGTATCTAGTTTCAGAGTATATCGCGAACATACACGAGATTTATATAAATAAGATAATTTTTATACATATTTATATATATAAATAAGATATATATAATAAGTTATATATATATAAGATTATAAAGAGAAAAGATTTCTATGTACGTATATGTATGTATTAATATGTTTGTAGTGAATAAACTCAAAAACCGATTTTAAAAATCCTTTCACTTATAGAAAGCTACATTATCTAAAGAGACGCGAACGAAATCGCGTGCAACACTAGTATTATATAATGTTATGTGTGCGCCTTTTTTTTTTTTACAAGAGGAATCCATCGTGGATACCCACCGGCCTGGAGATTTTAATTGTGTATCTTTGTGAATATATAAGAACTTTATAGTTTATAAACGATATATAATTTAATCACATGTGCTGTAGGTTTCTGCAAAACAAAGTGAATAAATGTGGCCAAGGTTTTCTAAAACTAAGTAAGAAAGAGGTGTTCTAAAGCCTTTACCAACATACTCTGCACTTATGTTATGCATCTAAGTATAAGCGGGTCAAAGGATAGTCGCCATGACACTTTATGCTTACAACTTTTTTTACTTTAGTGATATCGTTAACGTTAGCGTTAACGTTAACGTTAATATTAACGTTAAGGTTTAGTTAACACAAGCAAAACAACACCAATAATTCCATCTTTCAATGATGAGCAATTTTCCTCAAATCCTTTGTTTGTTTAAACTTTTAATTACTTTTACTGTCCTTTGCCGCACATTTGTAATATTAGGTTGAATCTTTCCATGTCAACCAACTGAACTGACCAACTAACGAGTTTTTGTTCAGAATGGAATTCGAAAAAGACATCTGTTCTTTTCCAACCAACTAGTTGATAAGATCAACTGGTTCTTAGCGGTTCCAACTGTACAACGAACAACATAATATTATTATGTCGCATGAGGAGTCTGGGTTCCTCTTGATGAATATTTTAAGCAGTGGAAGAAAACTTTAGGTATAGTAGCCGGCAAACTTCTTGGACAAATGACCTTGAATGCGCAGAAACGAAAAATAGGTCTCTTTGTCTCTCGTGATCTCTTTCCTCTCTATACCAGTATAAAAACTCTAGTAATAAAAAATAGCGTTTTTCAATGAAACAACTTCAGTGTACCATGCGCAAACTTTCCCCCACCACCTCACGCGATGGCCAAGAAGTTTGCCGGGTTCTATAATATAATGAAAGCATAACAAATACTTTTTTTGTGTTAAGGTCGGCAGACAGGCTGACGGTCCACTTGATGGTAGGTGGCTACCGTCGCCTATAACACAAGCAACGCCACAGATGCCGCAAGTGCGCTGCCGACTACAGTAGGATTAAGAATAAGGATTGGGGAGGGTTAGGGAAATGGGCTCGGGCAATTTCACATGAATGTAGGATAAATGCAGTACTATAGGTACCCATTGAAGTGTATGATTAATCATTATTATATGCAGTATAGCACACTAATTGATGCAATCATTTAGGCAGCCATGGCGGCAGTAATCAACTTCTGACAGAAGACCACCGTAACATACTTAACACTTACGTTTCTGTGAGTGAGCAGATAAATAGTAGACGCCAGACGAGGCCCTTAAACGGCTGAACTGATTTTTACATAAAATGAAAGTATTAATAGTAGATCAACTTCAAGATATGCCTAAAATTATGCTGATGATTTACTATTGCTTTCAAAAGAAATAGGATAGCAGCCCTATACCGTATAGGATGCTGGGTAGGAATCCTACCCAGCACTATCCTACCGTAGGATAGTGCTAGCAGTACTTTCAAAAAAATATGGCTATTTTACCAACTCAGTTCTTTTAGGTGGGTACAAAATGTATTGGACAAAGTCTTTATATTTTATTTTATTTTATTTTTATTTAAATATATTACAAGCAATTTTCAGTAAAAATTTCAATTTTCCCATTGTAAATAATAGTTTTTCGCAATTGTTCAATGTTTCATAACGTGTATTCACAGCTTCATCGGTGGAGACTTTGATAAATAGTACCATCGGATAGACCAAGTGTTACCGATTTGTTAGTGGCTGGCTCGATATTACATTGTTTACGAAATAAATTGATCCCGATGTGATTTTAACGTTTCAGCCTTTTAGTGGCTTGATTTCATTTTGTATTAATGAAACTACTTTACAGCTCGCTTAAGCTTGAAACACAATAATGAAAATTTCATTGCAATTAACAACATTTTGATTGATGTGTTCGTTAAATTGGTCTAGTTTGTGCATTTAATTAAGCAATTGAACATGTTAAACATACATAATAATGTATTTTTATAAATATAATTATCATTCACGTGAAGCACTAACGTAGTTTAAAAGTTACGTCAAAATTTGCCTGGTTTTTTCACCCTAATTGGTGGGAATAACAACCGTCGTATAACAGCACGTGTGCTGCTCTGTTTCAGTGGGTAAGGTATTAAGGTAATTTCCCTATCCTCCTGTCTTGTTTCTTACCTATTTTCTTATCACATTAAACGGAAGACCCTCAATAATGTACGTTTCATCATCATTTCCCTCCTAATCCCCATTTCCTAATCCATTTCCTTATCCATTTCCATTCCCCCTAATCCTTATCCCCATTTCCTTATCGGAGATAAGGGGGGGGGGGGAGTGGTCGGACAGACGGACACACGAGTGATCCTATAAGGGTTCCGTTTTTTTATTCGGACGTACGGAACCCTAAAAAACCACGGTTATTAAGTCGCCGGCACAGCTAGTTTTAAAATATAAATCCTTCTCGTGTGAAATTTAAAAGTGTAATAAAAAAGTCTTGTTTCAACAAACAACAAGCATAACAGAAACAAGTAGTTAGGCTCACTTCAGTCTTTGTACTGAGTGCCTGAAGTCAAGTCAAGCTTGTTCCTGAAGAAACAAAACGCACTCGCTGATTTAAGTTTGCTAACAAAAGCTCAGTACAAAGAGAACAAATGTGCACGTAGATATTACAGTGTGAAAATATTTTTCATAAGAAATATTCAGTACGAAAAGACACTGATGGAACGGTAGGTCGTTGTTTAGCTACCTTTATGGCAAAGTCAGGTTCGAATCCCATTTCACTCTGCATTTATATAGTAGTAGAAGTAACAGTTTTAGTATAATTTTAGTAGTGTTGTTTAGATAAATTACAAGCACAATGCCCGATAATATTAGCGGATTAATAAATCGAGGTATGCGGGATGAATTTGTACGCGTGTTATTGATACTGCTGCGGTTTTAAATGGCCGTTCGCACGGCTTGCGGTAGCGACAGATATATGAATATAGGGTGGGAATGAGACAACACATACCACAGCGAACTACAATTAATTAATTTGAATGGGCAATTTTTTTTTAATGTTAAGATCGGCAGACAGGCTGACGGTCCACTTGATGGTAGGTGGCTACCGTCGCCTATAACACAAGCAACGCCAAAGCTGCTGCAACTGCGCTGCCGGCTATAGTAGGATTAAGGATAAGGGACTAGGAGGGGATAGGGAAATGGGCTCTGGCATCCCTTACTTTCTCACCGAAACACAACAGCGCACGTGCTATTATGTCACGGTGGTCTTCTGTAAAGGGCGTGGTCGCGTGGTTACTGCCGCCAGTCGGGCTGCCCAAATGACTGCGATCGCAGTGTGCCCTCCCACTACTTACTACTTACTTGCTGTTGTTGGCGTTAACAGTGGTTTAAAATTTTTTTTTTTCTCTACAATTTTTTGCCTAGCACTAACCGTTTTCGAAATATCGAATTAAACGCGTTTTGAGGTACAGCTGACCTTCGGAGAACCCCTCAAATTGGAATTTATGTTCAGAATGCACCTCCCTATCGATCCCTAATAATCCCCAAACTACATAATTTTATGTTTAATAAACCCATTTTGAGCCGTAATTTGACTGGACTATTAGCATCTAATATAATTAAGATGTATTCTTTACGAGTGTTGCGCTGCAATCCACACACCGCCATCTAGTGGCGAGAAAATGTTCAAGCGGGGGAGGGGGCGGGGGGAGAGAGGGGGGAGGCATTCGACAAAGGAGGTTGTTGTATATACGCGTATCTTAATTACAGAACTAGTCAGCCATTAAAAGGTACGTGTAGACAGTTTTCATTAGTGTAGAAGAAGAAACAGTCTGTCAATCAGTCAACACATAACACTTAATCAACCGCAAAGATGTTTATAAAAAAACTAATCGGAAACGAATTATTTTCTGCTCTCAAAGCGTGATTTTAGGAAATTCCTATTTTTCTTAAAATTTCATCTCAAATTTGGCTCTGACCTGGATCTGAAAGTAGAGGCAGGGCACAGAAGACCGTGAAATAACAGCACGTGTGCTGTTGTGTTTCAGTGAATGAGTAAGGGATGCCAGAGGCCATTTTCCTATCGAATCCCTTAACCTTAATCGTAATGTAGTATGCAGCGCATTTGCAACAGCTATGTCGTTGCTTGTGTTATAGGCGATGGTAGCCACCTACCATCAAGTGGACCTTCAACCTGTCTGCCGATCTTAACATAAAAAAATATTTAACGTCTCATGCTTATACATACATAGCCTTCTGATATTGTGATATTTGAGATTAACTTAGATCATTTTCTCGCTTGACTCCTATATTTTTTTGACGAGGCGGAAAATCTTCCATAGGAAAATCCAAGCCTCGGCTTCGCACGAATGCAATTATTTTTTCTGCTAAATAGCTTTCTGGTTACTTGTATGCATAACAATTGTAAGCACATTTGGAAGAATTAATTGTATTGTAAATTAATTGTAATGGAAACAAAATCAGAGTAATGGAACAATTCATAATATCCAAATTGGTCAAAAACGCGTCTTCGTGCTCGCAATGATAAGTCGAAAAGTTGGGCGAAGAAAGTAGTCATGACTGAAAAACGTCATGGATCTAGCTAGATAGCTAACACAGTTATACGGTTCTAAAGGACACAAGACAGAGAGGACTCTTCCAATCAAATCCCCAACCTTCACTAGTTGAGGAATAAAAATCCTATAAAATAATTAAAAATATAATTAAACATTTAAACCATTAGTTCCCAAAGGGGTACAGGTGGACCCCCAGGGGTCCACAGGAGACTCGACGGGGTCTACGTTGGCGTGACAAAAAATGGGGGTGCCAAAAAAAAAAACTCCATCAATTCTCACTTATTTCATTTAGAAATAAATGAGTTCCACCATTCCTGGGTGGAACTCAGCCGCAACGCAAATTTCCATAGTTAAATCTAATCTTCATATTTTTTGTCGGTTTGAGGAATATGGTAGAAATGTAACTGCAGGGGGTCCACCGGAACCAGCTAAATTTTGAAAGTGGTCTATGATAAAAAAAAGTCTGGGAACCTCTAATTTAAATCATCACAAATCGGAAATGATAGACGTTAAAGAACATTTAAGTTACAATATAACAGCAACTTCATTAACAAAACCACTATCATTTAACGGCTTTAGGCGAATTGAATATTGGCTAAAATATTAAATACAACGCTGAGCCGTAATGGCGTTTGGTGTAATCATATTTGCGGTGATAATTTGACACTTTTGATTACACAAAATAAGCGAACTGACTCGATATTAGCAGAGGAGCGCGATAAATTAATTAAACAATATTAATTGATGATAAAGCCACCTAATATTGCCACGTTGGTACCGCATATTGACACGTGTTTCAATTTGTTGGAGGGATGTGTAAGTAGGGACAAATCGACTGATAACATTAATTTATTGTTATTTTCTGTCTTAATTTTAAAAAAATTGCCATAAAAAACTTAAAACTAGAATTAAAAACAGAATTATAAACAGACACTGCAGAATTCTAGTTTCTAGGGCTGCAGAGTGAGGAACCTTCTGACGATTCGTGCCGTGTCAAGAAGTATTGCCTTCTGTATCTGTCCCTTGACCCAGCCATCTAGTGAGAGCCTCTTGAGTCTTGATGGTTGATGGAGGCTCTGCGCTACAAGACCGTTCGCGAAAACGACTATCGGGACGATAAATGTCGATTCGACATTCCACATGGCAGTCACCTAGTGAGCCAAGTCTATGTATTTGGTGAGCTTGTCCTTCTCGGCTTTCACGAAATTTTCGTCATGCGGGACAGCGATGTCAATAAGTATCGTCCGGCGTTGGGATCGGTCAATAAACGCGTATCAGGCTTATTGGCGACAACAGTCCTGTCCGTAATTATTATTATTGAATAAGTATTGAATATTGGATAACCATAAAATCTTGTTGAAATCCCTCCTTTTCGGACCAAACGCTTTGAAAATAATACGCACTGTCAAGGATTGGAACTCCCTGCGGGCGTCTGTATTTCCGAGCTCATGTAACCCAAACATTTTAAAAGTTCGAATGAATAAGCATCTTCTGGGTAATCTCACTCCATCGTCAGCCTCGTCTGTGTTGCAAATGCTGGCCAAGTGTGACAAGTTCGTTATCGAAATTTAGCTTATACTAGTACTAGTATTATAAAAAAGTAGTTAGTTTGTATGTAGTGGGTAATCTTCGAAACTACTAATGAAAGCATAGAGCCTTTCATAGAATGTATTCGTGATAAATTTTTATTTATTGCCTCATATTGAATATTTTCGTCACTTCGTATTTTAATGTCCTCAAGTTTAATAAATCGGAGTGTTGGTAATATTTGTTAACGACTTCGTATGTTATTAATTGTTTAATTTATAACCTTCCAATGCGTTACATAAAACAATATTGGCGCGTTATCGTTCAAAATGTTGTTACATATTGTTTGAATATTATAGGACGTCAATCAAAAGCAGCCATTGTTTTGTTTTTGAAATTTGGAGAATTTGGTAATAAAAGCCTTTCTTAATTTCATTAATTTCCTGTGAATATTTCAAATTTCGAAAATTAACAAATCGAAAGCGAAGCACGTTGTTTGAGTCAGTGTGCAGTTCAGATTTTTTATTACTTTCAAACTAAATAATTATGTTCCCTGTAAAATCTATAATTTTTTTCTTTCTAGAAAAGGTCCTAAGAACAGCCACTTTGTCTAGCTTTACAGTAACTAAGCCGTACACGAAAATCTCTAAGGACTTATCTGTGTAACGGTGAGATATTCATTTATATATTCGTACAAAAGAGATTGATTACGCCAAATATGTTATCGAAATTCTTCGATGGAGCAAAGTGGAGTATACGGTCCTAGGTCTTCCAAACGACGCAGACAGCGGCGGGCCAGCCACATACGAGTCCATATATGTCTTACAGCACACAATTCAATTGCACTCGTGCAGGCGAGATCATTAGTGTTTTTACAAAAGCACAATGCTTGAATTATTTGCGGGTTGTAAAATCAAATCACGATATTGCTGGCGTTACGTAAACAGCCACCCCTCTCGCACCGCGTAGCTACCTAAGGAACCGTCTCAGTTAAACGGTAGGCCTATACAATACATCACTGGAAACCGCATTCAAATCGGTTAAGCCGTTTCAGAGATTAGCGTGCACAAACGTACAGACAAACAGACAAAAATTCTAAAAACACTTTTTTTAACCTCGATAACATAAGAAGTGTCGCTTCTGCCATGAGGCAGAAGAAACACCAATGCATATCCTGGGCGAGTGTGGCCCCCTGATGCACAAGCGCAGTCACATCCTAGGAAGCCACACAATGGCTTGTGAAGATGTGAAGAATGTCTCTATCAAAAAATTACTACAGTTCCTTAACGTGGTAGGTATATGTAGAGAGCTATAGTTCAAGTGGCGATCACAATATTTCAGCAATGGACGAAGTGATACTGGTACTCTAGCAGACAGAAATAGCCACTAAGACAAGATAAGATAAGAAAACATAAGTAAAACGTGTACAAAAGTATAGATAAAGATTGAATAAGCTATTGTTCAATTATATTTTTGTCAGGCGTAAAATTTTTATTATTCAACGCTAAGAAAAATGGGTGGGGACGAATACTAAATTTCAACCTGAATATCATCTGCAGTGAAGCCTTTTTTACAATTCGATTTTTTGTTTAAAAAGTTAAATAGGGCTTTTTCCGGTGCAGCATAAAATAAACAACTTGATTGTTGATAGTCGCTCGGGGAATCGCTGCCACAGTAACATTAGCGTCAGTAATGTAGCAACAAAACTCTTATAAACAATATAGACTTAAGATAATCTAACGCACCTGAGACACATGAAAGACACTATACAAACATCAACTATAAAAGCACCTCAACTGTGGTCTTCACTTCAATACTCGTTTTTCCTAACACCCATACATTGTTCAGCAATGTCTGTCCCGCTATTCCCATGTCAGTTGATAATTTTTTTGCGTCATATTTTAGTTTTAGTTTTACCGAAAGTTTTTAGAGCTGCCAATCTCCAGTAATGGAGAGGCACTTTAAGAAGAAAAAAAAGATCACCGTACTTCACATCATATTCTCTCGAAGGATGCAGTATAAATTCTAATTCTGTTGATTTTTTAATTTTAAAACCTACCTAATTATAGCAATTATATACTATACTAGCTGAACTCGGCCACGCTTCGCTGCGGCCAATACGGCGGCAGCGTGCGCATGATGTTGTATAGCCTATAGCCTTACTTGATAAATGGACTATTCAAACAAAAAAAAATTATCACGTTCAAACAAACAAACTCTTCATTTCTGGTAATAAAATTTTATTTATTTCTATCACCATCAGTCATATTTTTTACTGTAAAAAACAAGTTCTTACACGTCATAGTTAAACATGTTAAATAAATTTATTTGACTTCGGCAGTAGCTTCATCTTCTCTGTCGATATTTGCACTTGTCATTCTGAAGTAATCGTTTTTGTCCACGGACCTTAAAAGATACTCAAAATTTTTGGGCGAACGTGAAGAGTCAGTCCTTAAAAGTCCAACTTACTTGCTAAATTAACTTAAGCAAGTCTCAGTAAAGATCGCTAATAGCATCGGTAGAGCGAAGTTCGTTATCTTTCCTAGTAGGAGGTTGCTGGGAAATCAACTATAATTTCGGGTAGAGAGGTGACTCAGATGTAGTTACGTCACTAAGTTTGACATCCTAACTAATATCATTATCATAAATGCAAAAGTGAGTTTTTTTGTTACGCCCTAACTACTCAGTAGAGACAAGTGGACTGTGCAAACCCATCGTCATGAAATTTTGGATATACGTTTACATAAAAGGATCTCCAAAAAAAGTATTTTTCCCGAGGGACGGGCTACAAAAGTTGTGGGCAAAAGCTAGACAATTTTAAATTGTTGGTTCTATCAATAAAACAAAACACTTCAGTGTCTTTTCCCCTTTGTTCAGGTGGAGACAAACGCTAAATACTAAAAATATCCATTGTTTGATGAAGATGTTACAAGAAATAGACAATACAATTGCTTTGAAAAAAATATATATTAAACTTAAACATGTGAAGAACCAATTTTATTAATTAGAATTTTCGTTGAAGTAATAGAAACTCCACAAAAAAAAGTTATTGAAAACACTTATTGAAAATTCTCTCGAAAACGGCTTATTGCGCGCATATGAATCCTGTACCTATTAATAAGTTAATGTCAGTTTAAAAAATTGTATAAATATTTTTTTTGTGTATTGTTCTAATGATAAAAACAAAAAAAAACCACACACAATTTCTAGGCCTGTTGAAGCCAGTTCTAATGTAAATGTCATTTGCCCAAGTGAAGCCCTTAAAAAGCGGTTTTCTAACTTTGTACGTTAACTATTGACGAGTTTTAGTGTAATCAATAAAAAAATTGCAATTAGCTTTTTTCTCTCGCTTTTATTATGGTCAAATAAAGCGTTTAAGGTGAGGATTGCTTTTAAAAATTGAGGGCAAAAAGACTGTAGCATACTGTATATGTTGATAACTGTGAACATCGTTTGGTCAGCACAATAATATCCTGTGAGGATTACATTCACGTTGCTCATTTCCGAATATCCTACAGCTTGCTGAATGCATCTGAATAATTTTAGTTATGTTGAATGCCTCCGCTGACCAGATTTTGAATTGTATCAGTCTGCAGATTCGCTTTTAACTTTTATCATTATACAGTTTCGAAAAACGCAGAAAACTTTCATGTGTTGTTAGCAAGGTATTTTGAAAATATTGCATGTATGAACCATTAAGAGAGTTTCTTAATGTGTAATCAAGGACCTTGCAATAATTTTCCTTCACTACCATTTACCTTATAATGTGTAACCGATGCATGCAAGTGAATTTATTGTAGTTATGGCGAAGTATATCGCAAATACTATACTTACCTTTTTTTCGCTGAGCTCATTGGTCGAGTGGTTAAGGTTCAAACGCTCTTTCTCAGGGGTCCTTGGTTCGATTTTCGGCAGGACCGACACAAAAAGAATTTTTCAATTCGAACCAGTAGTTCCTGAGATTAGCGCGTTCAACCAAACAAACAAACAAACTCTTCAGCTCTATAATATTAGTATAGATGTATAGCGGACCCAGATAGATCCACACATCTTAATACATCTCAACAAAAAACTAAATAAATCTGTGAACAGAGTCACATTCTCTCCTAGATTAAGAGATTTTCACTTAATCTATCAGCACTTTTGAATTGAAATTTTGAAGTGGCAATCTATACAGTGTGGCAACGCTCCAAGCGTGAACGAAGAGGGTCGTAATTCAATGGATTATCACACCTCCGCGCAATGTATTATGTCGGTTACTTTGTTTGCTACATTGTGCATTTTGCTCGCTGATATATTGCAAAGTGTCGATGCCAAAAGCGTATTGATCGATGCCCACGGGAGATAAAAACCTGGTCTTAAATATTGTATACATAAAAATACTCTCACAAATAATATGATTTTTTTGTTGTTAAATGTAATGTTGATTCCGTAATTTGAACCACCAAAGTTGTGGACATTGTAGTGTAACACTTCTGAAGGTGGCGGGTTGTAAGAAAAAATTGAGATTTCGAGGAAACACTACACTTTAATTTCCCTTTTCGACAGGAGCACAGGCAAATATAGGATATAAGCGGACCTCGTCGACTTAATAAAAGTAAGAGTTGGATTCGTTCATTCTGGATGAGATAAACGTAAAAATCGTCAGCTCGATCGCCTTTCTTATTCCTTTTTAAAAAATCTGAATCTTTTTCATTGTACGTATATTCCGTCCACCTTCACTTCAAGGCACTTAAACTTAAAGTTAGTGTATTAGTTACTTAAACGTTTTATTTTTTGTTTAGTTTATTAAATTAATATTTGTTTGTAAAATTATAAATATCTCAAGATGAAGGAAATATCACGCTAACGAAGTCGCGCGAGTCGGCTGATATTAAATGAACAAATTAATTTTTTTTTTAAGAATTTGACGTAATTCGTATTTCTACAGATTAAATGCGTAATACAAACCCCACGTCCTTCAATTTCCCGTTCAAGACAATTGATGTCTAGTCTGGACACGCGTTATTTCCTTAATAACAGGTGTTTGGCCTTTACGAGCGTTTTATGCCTTTTGTGACCTTACCCCAAATGGTGGATAATGTGGCCATCATGGCTTAGAACATTAAAATTTTAAACATACATAATATATTTTGATTGTTAGAATTTTTTGACATTTCACTTTTTTTTTTATTTTTTATATGGAGACATTTATATTGGTGTTACTGATTCCAACTTTTTATTTTGTATTTTCATTATAGTTTGACTTGATCATATTTGTTGTAAAATGTATATATTGACCAAAGAAATTGTGTATCTTATCCTATTATTAATTGTAATAATTTCTGTTAAAATTCCTTTACTTTTCCATATAAGTTCAATATAAGTTTTCAATATAAGTTTTATATATAAGTTAATATGAGATACAATATAATAATGTTATGACTCACCATGGAACGTTCCAGAAAAGCGTCTTCGCATATCGTTCGCGTATACCTACTTGTATTTGTTTGTTGTTTGTTTGTACTAAATTCAAAAAAGATCTAGACGATTGGCAGCGGATATAAATAGGCGAAGTGGCGAGCTAGCGACTCAGTTCGATTCTGCGATTCGAAAGCGATACTTCGGAACTTACCTGCGACCAGCGACTCATAAGGGAATCATTGACGACTCTTGGCAAGTTTAACAGTTTTATCGAACCTTTCGTTTAGCCATTTTGGAAGCATCTTGGTTTGTGGAAATAAATAGTTCATTTTCGCTCTTACACGGCAGATTAACTCACCCCACACGTAACAATAATATAAGATAATAATATAGGTTTGTACACAAAACAGAAACGACGAGTTCAGCTTTAATTGGCTTGCACACTGGACCATTAATGTTGAATATTAATGCTAATAAACGGTAAGTGGAGCTAAGCTGTTGCTGAAGTAAATAATTAAATAAATAATAAAATCGTAAATGAACCGTGTCTGCACATTAAAGATTTTTTCAAAATAACAATTTGTACACGTTGTAAGTACAAGAGTACATTATGTATGTTACTGAGGTCAAAAAAAATAGTTTTTAGAATTTTTGTCTGTTTGTCTATGCGTTGTCTATGCGTTTATCGCACTTTAGTTCAAGAATATTGAGCAAGTAAGCCAAGTGGTGCCCATCGAGGTTAAATACTGGTTCCGCAAATGATATGGAAATTGAATGGAGAATTATCATTTAATTGTGCTAAACTACATACATTCAACGTTTTGACAAGGAGAGTAGCTCCCTTGTCTTGTGGATTAGAGGGAGTCATGAGACTGGAACTGTCAATTCTTTCCCAAATAATATTTGTTGTGTTAAAATCACCAAGAACTACAAAGTCAACACTGGATGATGAATCGAGAATTACCTTCTGACAGTTGGAGTGAAAGGACGCTGCATCCACATTCGGCAGATCAGGCGGTAGGTAACAGAGGCAGAGAATGAGAGTACGGTTGTCACCATTAATGGCTAACCAGAGATACTCAACTTTAGATTCATTACAATAAGGATTCCTCCTCCAGCAGTTTTCATTGATGAAGTATCCCGACGATCCCTCCTAAACACATTATACCGATCATCAATTACTTATCTATCATAGACGCCGGCGTCAAAGTTAGTTTCAATTAAACAAATTATATCAAAGTTGGCACTCAGCAAGTTAAAAATGGATTCTGCAGTTTTTGATTTGGCTCAAAATTTTTCCATTTTTCTCTCCATAAAAGCCTTCCCCCAGTATTTTGAAAAACTAATATTAAAAAAAAAGCTGGATTTGTCCAGCTTTTTTCGAGTTTTGCTCTTAGTAACACTTTTAGGTTTTCATTTTTAGTTATATATAAGAAGAAGAAGATTTTATAAAATGCTCGCGCCTCCAGCTTCGCCTGCGCATTATATACACTATATACAAAAATCTTCCTTGTTTATCGCTGTTTCTGTTAGTGAAAACCATATGAAAACCCATTTTGTGTTTTGGAAGAAGTTTTCTGACCAGCAGAGAGGACATATTATAATGACTTCATTTTATAATAGCGGAGCCCGCAACTTCGTACGCGTAGTATTCGGTATAGCGCGTAACTTTTTTGTTTGTAAACCGATTGGAATGAAACAAACACTAAATGTTACGGAAAGCTTGCTACAATACATCAGTGAAAGCCGCATTCAAATCGGTTAAGCCGTTTCAGAGATTAGCGTGCACAAATGCACAGACAGACAGACAAAAATTCTAAAAACTACAGACAAAAATTGTTTTTTTTTTTTGAAAAAAATATTTAATTTACAAACATGACTCGTTTACGAATTTATTATGCGTTTATACGCATTTTTTATTATTTTTGTTGTGAAAGATTCGATTTTGGCAAAAAGCTAACGCGACTCGAGATAAATCTTGCATTACTTACATTATTTCTTTTATCATTTCTCTATTGAGTTGTTAGAAATTTATTGCCGAGATTACCGACCACGGATTTGAAAAACAAAAAAGAAATAGGGGATCGGACAAATTTTCAGAAAGTGTTTTAAATTAATCTTCATGGATATTTATTCCCATAAAAAATACTATTTTATTTATTTATAGCCTTTTAGGTACTCAAAATCATGATTTAATATTGTTTGTTTGAAAATGCCGCCAAAACGCCACGATAGTTCATCTGAGAGCGCGTAACGTCATTTGTGGTCATATCATAACAAAACAGCTGCATTGGCATAAGACAATGATTGCCCACAAATGACGTCACGTGTTTCAGTATAGATTAAAAATATTGTAAATAATAAAATTTTATTTCTTCATTTAAAAATGTTTCAATGAATTATATTAAATTATTATTCGATAAATAATCGTAAAAAATATATATATATTTTCTTTCTAAGTACATTTTAGATTTTAATCTGATTACTGTCCGATCCCCTATTGATTTATTCTTAGTAAAGTTTAATATAGCGTTTCCAATTTCTAGAAATGCATCGAACATAATAAGCGAAGTGCAATTTGGCTTCTGTCCTGGTGTCTGGAATTGCGACGAACGCTGTGAAAATTTGCGATGACTTCATAAAGTTTCAAATTCAGTTTCTAATATCATTTTCAACTTCGCTATGAACGCTGGAAGTGCTGTCTATTCAAAATTTCCATGTGAGAACTGTTCATATCTCTACTTCTGTTGTCGCGTTCCGATGTACCTCTGATGAAGAATGAAGAATCGTTAAGGGCTTCACTGAGGCAAATGACATTTACTATAGAACTCGCTGGCGGCGGATCCAATTCAACAGGCCTAGAAATGGTGTTTTTTTGTTTTTACCATTAGAACAATACACAAAATAATTTTTTTTATTAATACAATTTTTTAATCTGATATTAACTTATTAATAGGTACAGGATTCATATGCGTGCAATAAGCCGTTTTAGAGAGAATTTTCAATAAAAGTCAAATTCTTGTGTTCTAACTTCTTGTGTTCTAACTTTTTTTGTGGAGTTTCTATTACTTTAACGAAAATTCTAATTAATACAATTGGTTCTTCACATGTTTAAGTATAATATAGATTTTTTTCAAAGCAATTGTCTTGTCCATTTCTTGTAACATCTTCATTAAACAATGGATATTTTTAGTATTTAGGGTTTGTCCCCCCCTTAACGTATGCATTTAGGTACCTATTGTTAGAAACCGCCTGTTTCGGGGCACATTAATGAAAACTCTTCTATATTGTGCACAAGTATCTTATAATCCCACACTCATTTTTTCACAACTACACCAATTCTCTAAATAAGATGCGCGGACACAAGTAACCTCTCTGCTCGAACGCCTCTATTTCACTGTCCGCGAACCTTTTTTTCTCCCCACTAGATGGCGGTGTCTCGGTTGCCAGTGCGACACTCGCACAGAATAAGCCTTAATTATATTAAATTCTAACACTATGGCACATTTTTTTTAATGTTAAGATCGGCAGACAGGCTGACGGTTCACTTGATGGTAGGTGGCTACTGTCGCCTATAACACAAGCAACGCCAAAGCTGCTGTAAGTGCGCTGCCGGTAACAATAGGATTAAAGATTAAGGATAAGGGATTGGGAAGGGATAGGGAAATGGGCTCTGGCATCCCTTACTTCACTCACCGAAACGCAACAGCACACGTAATTTATTTCACGGTGGATTCTGTAAGGGGGTGGTTACTGCCGCCAGCCAGACATGACTGCGAAACGCAGTGTGCCCTGCCACTACTTTCCAGATTCAGACCAGAGACAAATTTGAAAAGTTCTTTTTTCAAAGTTGACCCAGTCGGGAATCGAACCCGGGAACCCTAGAACTGAGCGTCAAGGCAAGCACCCTAACCACTCATCCATCAGGCTCGTCAAAATTTTACCATTAAAATAATCTCAATGCTTATCAAGAAGTTATTATATCTAAGTGTGTAGGTATTATTTAAAACTCCTTTAAAAAGGTTCAAAGGTCAGATGAAACCATTCATCCAAAGGGCTCGTCAAAATTACACGTATAATGTATCTAAAATATTACAATGAGTAGATATATATATAAACTACCCAATAATCTAAATAATTGCCTTATCCCAAATCTTCTATATATAAAAATGAATCCCCATTTCCCTTGGTCACGGCATCACGTGTGAACGGGTAGACCGACTTTAATTCGGTTTTGACTAATGGAAAGAGGGATAAACGGGGAATGTTCATATATATAAAAATTGCACCCCGGGCGAAGCCGGGGGTGGGTCGCTAATCTTATATATATAAAAATGAATCCCTATTTCCCTTGGTCACGGCATCACGCGTGAACGGGTAGACCGATTTTAATTCGGTTTTGACTAATGGAAAGAGGGATAAACGGGGAATGTTTACAATAACTTTAATAGGTTATTAGACTATTTCTATTATGACACATAAAATAATTTATTTTTTACATTAAAATAAATAATGCATTTGTAAAATATCATAGTTATTTAAAATAAAACAATAAAATAAAAAATATGTAGGTTGTGTGATTGAAGACTTGGATTCACTGGGCAATTCCTCCTTCAAACAGTAGGCGCCTCTGAGATTTCATATCCTATCTGCCTCTGAGTTTCAGTGGGCGAGTACCGGTTGAGGTACCTGCTGAGACCCCTAGACGCGCAGTGTACCTTAAACGGTTACAAATGAAATACAAATATTTGCATACCTTTGTCGGGTAGAACAAACTTTGTACTGTAAGTACTGTATATGAATTAAGATCTTGTAGACATTTGTGCAAATAAAGATTTATTTATTAGCCTACTAGCTATGCCCACGAATTGGTACGCCTTGAAAAAAGAAAATATATGAGTTGTAGCGTCCGACATCTTTATCGCCTTAGAGTAATAATTCCAACAAGTAGGTATGTTGGAATTATTACTCTAAGTTTATCGCAGTGACGATGGTGGCGCCGCCGCAATTGTTTTGTTGACGACAGTGGCGCCGAATTTTTTATATTTTTAGACGATCCCTCGGAAACGTAACATTTTTCCAGGATAAGAGATACTTATCCCTATATCTTGCTTTGAGCATGAGCACTAAAATTTCTTCGCTGCATGAGTAACCTTCTTTCATCTATATTTATATGTGTGTGTGTGTGTGTTTGTGTATATGTCGGCGCTTTTGATTTACGGGATTGAATTTACAGCACTGACAACTGTCATTTGTCAACTGGACAGCGGGATCGGAATGTCATTGTCGTTGACTCTGACACAACACCGAGCGCTAGCGCAGAGGCACGTCGGCCGGGGAGTACCTCACGGGAAGGCAATCGGTTGACATCAAGGGACTGGTGCTACGTGTTTGGTGGAGTGTTATCTGATTTGGTGTGATTGGCTGGTGGACAATGCGATCGAGGACTTATTTTGTGCCGATTGTGGCGTTTTATTTGGAATTGCAGCGCGTGACCTAACGTGATCAAATATGGATCAAATATTCGCGCCTATCTGTGATCAAGTGTGGAGACCAATGATACGAAGAATCCTGGTCGTTCTTTTCGGGATCGATGATGCCGGGGACTCTAATCGTGTTCCTACATATATGTATATAGTTTATTTTTATATTATGTTTGTTTTTAGTATATTGTCGAAATCCCTCTAATTCGGACCAAACGCTTTAAAACATCTTTTGTGATGCGCACTGCTAAGGATTGGAACTCCCTGCCGGCGTCTGTATTTCCGAGCTCATATAACCCAAATCTTTTCAAGGTTCGAGTGAATAGGCATCTTCTGGGTGAGCTCGCTCCATCTTCGGCCTCATCCTTCCTACATGGATAGATGCTGGTCAAGAGCAAACCATTTTTTAATTTTGTATTTAGTTCATTTGTGGTCGTGCTTAGTCACTTTGTGCACTTGTTATCCCTTCTGTTAATCTGTTGTGTTTTCTGTCTATCCCAAAGGTTGACTGGTAGAGAATGCTCTTAGCATTAAGTCCGCCTTTTGTACCAGAATATACAAAAAGTTGTACCAGAATGCGTTTTCGCAGTCATTTGGGCAGCCCGTCTGGCGGCAGTAACCACTCCCTTACAGAAGGCCCACCGTGAAATAACAGCACGTGTACTGTTGTGTCTCGGTGAGTGAATAAGGGATGCCAGAGCCCATTTCCCTATCCCCTCCTAATCCTTAATCCTACTGTAGTCGGCAGCGCACTTGCAGCAGCATTGGCGTTGCTTGTGTTATAGGCGACGGTAGCCACCTACCATCAAGTGGACCGTCAGCCTGCCTGCCGACCTTACCATAAAAAAAAGTAATAAAATCCGTTAAACGGTTTTGCATTGTTGAGGAACAAAAATACTAACATTCACATTTATAATATTATTATTTATTTAATTTTGTTTTATTTTTTCTCTTTTATATTTGTGTATATACAAATATAAGGTGTTTTCTAGTAAATTTTCGAAGGCAAGCTGTTATAATTCTATAGTGTAAAAGGCCAGTTTATAGAGGCTACCTTCGTCGGGCAACGCAATAAAAAGGTCCTGGTGCGCTTGCATCCTCTCTTGGAAGAAACTGAAACAGTTATTTATTCATTAAGGGCTTCACTGAGGCAAATGACATTTACTATAGAACTCGCTGGCGGCGGATCCAATTTAACAGGCCTAGAAATGGTGTTTTTTTGTTTTTACCATTAAAAAAAGTTAACAGCTACACTGATCTCTTAAAATTATATAAAACATTGTCACTGTCCAATCGCAGGGACTATATTGATCTCTCTTTCTTAAAGAATATTATGGATGGAGGGATCGATTGCCCAAATCTGCTGAGCAGGGTGCGATTGGCGGTACCAAAGAGTAATTTTAGGTCGCATATTAAGAACAGGCTAACGTTCAGACCTAGAATCGCCAAAACTAATCTGGGCGGAGCCGCTCCCTTGAGCAGAATGGTCGTCACCTACAATAATTTAATTAGGGGAACTGGTGTAGATATCTTTCAGTATTCCTCCGCATGTTTTAAAAGAAGGGTTAAAAAAATTCTTTTATCACGTACTGCATAATGGTTTGTTGTTTTATGAGTTTTTGTTTTTTTATTCCTTTATTATTGGTTTATTTTTTTAATTTTAATTTTTTTTGTTGTTTTCGTCTTAGTGCATGCCAAGTTAGCCTATAAGTGGAGTATACGATATTGTAAATTAATTTTTGAATGTGTTTATGTATAAGGATGATTGTATACTGCGTTGGCTTCCTAATAAAATAAAAATAAAAATAAAAATAAAATAGAACAATACACAAAATAAATTTTTTTATTAATACAATTTTTTAATCTGATATTAACTTATTAATAGGTACAGGATTCATGTGCGTGCAATAAGCCGTTTTCGAGAGAATTTTCAATAAAAGTCAAATTCTTCTTGTGTTCTAACTTTTTTTGTGGAGTTTCTATTACTTTAACGCAAATTCTAATTAATACAATTGGTTCTTCACATGTTTAAGTATAATATTTTTTTTTTCAAAGCAATTGTCTTGCCCATTTCTTGTAACATTTTCATGAAACAATGGATATTTTTAGTATTTAGGGCTTGTCTCCCCCTTAAATAAGTTTCTAAAGAAACAGTTTCAAGTTAATTTACCCTTACCTTCCTTGATATTCCTTGCTAAAGACTAAAGTATCAAGGTGACGATCGAAAAAATACACCAAAAGAATACGGCATATTTCTTGGAGACTTCCTTAAGAGTGGTTGGTTACTACGGCCAAACTGTCTCTCCAGTTTATGACTTCGGATGGCAATATGCCCTTTCTCTACTAGTGTGTCTTCTCAAAATAAATAATAAATAATGGAAAATATACAACAGCTCCATACTCTAACTAAGGGATAATATTTTAGTACAACTAACTAGAAGTCCATTTTGGAACAGACTCCAATATGCTGACTCCAATATTACTTTACTATTACTAAATTACTATTTAATTAACTATTACTGTTTATTAAAATTATTTTATTACTATTTATTTAAATATATTAATTACTATTTAAGTGATTAAATAGTAATTAATATATTTAATTACTTTACTAATTACTATGCTAAAGTAGCTGTTGTCTTTCTGTTAAGCTTTCATGGCTTGACAACTGAACTGATTTTGATAAAATTTGGTACCGAGATAGCTTGAACCCTGTGAAGTGACACAGACTACTTTTTCACTTTTCACGTCGACAAAAACGAAAAGAAATGCTAGTAAACGCTGACCTTTCAATCCTCTACAACAATCACAATAGTTGAAGGCTTAAAATAAGTGATATTAACAACCTTTCTGGTATATTTTATTAGAGTATAAAGGTCTGTGTGAAGTCGATATTTCTTCCAGTTTTATTATTATATGAACGTCTATTTTTAGTTGCCATCAAACTTTATGGGACCCGGTTTTGGGGTTCAGGAAATTTGATTTTATCCCTTGTTCACTAGATGAACCCACTTTAATGGAAGTCTTCCTTATCTATTAATTTGGTGACGGAATTAATCTGTATTGGTCTGACATATTATGAAGGTGGTGTTTAATCTGAAATTAAATATTAGTATAGAGCACAAACTTCTCAAGCCCGTTGGATGAGTTGTTAGGGTGCTTGCCTTACACTCTGTTCTAGGGTTCCCGGGTTCGATTCTCGTCAGGGTCAACTTTGAAGAAAGAACTTTTCAAAGTTGCCTCTGATCTGGATCTGGAAAGTTTTGGGCACACAGCGTTTTGCAGGCATTTGGGCATCCCGTCTGGCGGCAGTAACCACCTCCTTACAGAAGACCATCGTGAAATAACAGCACGTGAAATAACAACTCAATGACAGTAGAATGTAGGTTTTCTCGGCCGGTATCCATATGAGTTGTGGGTTTCCGGGATGATGGCCCAGGTCTGTTGGAAATTCTTCCAAACGTTTCGTCAACAACTGCGGTTGACATCCTTATAATTATATTATAACCCCTCTCCTAGTGACCACACCCCACCAATTCAACCACGGGGTGGGGATATAAATTTAAATATAGACACATTCCAGTCGACAAATCAGTCTCGCTCGAGAAGTCGAAAAGTGCAGAAGTGAAGTGCAGTGATGTGATGTACTTTTTCTTCTAACACGGACTACACCACTGAGGATGTCAACCGCAGTTGTTGACGAAACGTTTGGAAGAATTTCCAACAGACCTGGGCCATCATCCCGGAAACCCACAACTCATAACTCAATGACAGTTGATACTTTAGTTTAATACCAATAATTACTGTGGATATTTGCTTTATTCTTTTTATTTTATTTATTTATTTAAATACACCAACAGCATATTTCTTTTAAAATATCAGCCTTTTCACGACTATGTAGCCAACCTGGCGGCCTTAATAACACTTCTATATAAGACCATCGTGAAATAACAGCACGTATGCTAGGCTCTAAGGAAGTGAACTCATTACTTTACTCCTTCTACCCTTGTCATATTTAGATCGACATGACAGCTCATTGAACCTGTTCTGATGTTTTTTTGTGTTGTAGGTGTCCAGTGGACGGTCAGCTTCCATGCGAATCTTTATAGTGAATAATAATATATAGATTGAATCTAAGTTAATTAAGTTAACAGATAATATTATGACTATATTCTACTTGTTAACTTTAAAGGGGATACATAAAAGTATAAGAAAATCACTGTATTATAGTCAAATGTCAAATGTTGTTATTATAGGCAGACAGGCTGACGACCCACTTGGTGGCTACCGTCGCCTATAACACAGGAAACGCCACAGGTGCTGCAAGTACCCTGTCGACTACAGTAGGATTAGGGATAAGGGATTGGGGTAGGGATGGCGAAATGGGCTCTGGTATCCCTTACCCGCTCACCGAATAAAAACAGCACACGTGCTTTTGTTTTATGCCATAATAAGTAAAAAGACATAGGAAATAATAATAATAATTCGATTGGAATTTTCATAAAGGTCGTTAGACAGGCTGACGGTCCACTTGATGGCAAGTGAATACCGTCGCCTATAACATAAGCATTATTAGGACAAAGGATAAGGGATTATGAAAGGATAGATAAAATGGGCTCTGACATCCCTTACTCACTCACCAAAACACAACAACACACACGTTGTTATTTCACTATGGTTTTATCTAAGGGGGTGGTAACTGCAACTACTAAAACACCCAGACCATACCCGGCTTTAAAAAGTTTATTTCCAAAGTTGGCCCTGTCGGGAATCGAACCCGGGATTTGTGAAATGGGCTCGTTAAATTGTTAATTGTCGTGTTTGGCAAAAATTAGACTGCTCTCTAAACCATGAATCAAAACTATGGACAGAAAATATAGGATTTTTTATAGCTGATACCTATTCATAAACATAACTGATCCCATACCTATTAATAAGAAAAACCAAATGTATGTAACCCAAAACGTTTATACATTGTATAAAAATGAGTCCCCAGTGATATCATTATCCAAAGCTTATGACATCTGTATCATGCGATCCCCTTTGTAAGTTATACCTTTAGACAATGTTCTAACCAGAGGTGGCAGATGAAAAATGACCTCCCTAGTAAGCTCTTGATCGGGCAGGTGATACAAAATTGATGTACCGTAACGTCACACGGAAAAATGAACGTATAATAAATAACCCCGATGCCTTTTAGTTTCGCCTAACTAAATATTGGATATTTCGGCGCAATATAGACACATACTGTATGTGTCTATATGTCCAAAGGTTTATAGGAAAATTAAATTTTCGAAAATTTTGTTATAATTTA
Organism: Bembecia ichneumoniformis; assembly: GCA_910589475.2. NCBI lineage: Eukaryota > Metazoa > Arthropoda > Insecta > Lepidoptera > Sesiidae > Bembecia > Bembecia ichneumoniformis. The sequence continues at coordinate 2,046,317 of OU342541.1, forward strand.
TAATCAACTAGGTTTTGCATGAAACTTCGACCGCGCTCCTTTCTATTAAGACATTTATTATTTGACGAGCCCGTTGCAAAATATGCAAAATTGAGTAGTTAAGGCGTGAAAGCGTCTATCGCATTACGTTTTTTTTTATGTTAAGGTCGGCAGACAGGCAGACGGTCGACTTGATGGTAGGTGGCTACCGTCGCCTATAACACAAGCAACGCCAAAGCTGCTGCAAGTCCGCTGACGACTGCAGTAGGATTAAGGATAAGGGATTAGGGGTGGATAGGGAAATGGGCTCTGGCATCCCTTACTCACTCACCGAAACACAACAGCACACGTGCTGTTATTTCACGGTGGTCTTCTGTAAGGGAGTGGTTACTGCCGCCAGACGGGCTGCCCAAATGACGGCGTAAACGCGGTGTGCCCTGCCACTACTTTCCAAATTCAGACCAGAGCCAAATTTGAAAAGTTGATTTTTCAAAGTTGACCCTGCCGGGAATCGAACCCGGGAACCCTAGAACAGAGCGTTAAGGCAAGCACCCTAACCACTCATCCAACGGGCTCGTCAAAAGATAGTTAAAAGATATTAGATAGTTGGCATTTACGGCGCAATAACACAGCGCAAAATATTACCTGCTAGTATAAAACATAAATACTTATTTTTAATTAATAGTCATGGCGATCGAGATCGTGACTCAGTATTGGATAAAGTGGAAAATACGCACAATACAAGTCTTTGGGAAAATTTTTAGTTCCTAGGGTTGATAAATTATTACGGTGATAGAACTATAAAGAAGTATATTCTAAATAGTTTGCCCGAAGACATTGTCCAAGAGAGAAATAAAACTATATTTAAATAGAAATTAATGAAAAATTATCAACTTTCATTAATTTAATTAATGAAATTTAGATTTAGGTTTTTAATTTGTTACATTTATTTTTCAATGTTCATTTTTATTTTATTTTTGATAAAGCTTGACATCATAACTTGATCCCATAGACAAGCTGCTTTTTATGGGACAATGTAAATATTAGTTTCATTATTTCATATGTAATATTTTTTTTTTTTTATGTTATGTCGACAGACAGGCTGACGGTCCACTTGATGGTAGGTGGCTACCGTCGCCTATAACACAAGCAACGCTACAGGTGCTGCGAGTGCGCTGTCGACTACAGTAGGATTAAGGACAAGGGATTAGGAGGGGATAAGGAAATGGGCTCTGGCATCCCTTACTCACTCACTGAAACACAACAGCACGTATATGCTGTTATTTCAAATAAATAAAAATAACAGATAAGAGCCAACATTTCTACAAATAGAAGTCTATGCCCAACAGAAATATTAAAAAAAAAAACCAACAAAATTTATTTTACGGTTGATAAAGATCGCATTTAAACCAACAAACATTTTGGAACGTACAAATTATTTCATATGCGACTTATCACAAACAGTATACATCATTACCGGCGTTTTAAATGAAAATTTACTTGTTATCCACGCACCATTTGACACGGTATTAATTTTGTGTTGGTACAAGCGAAATCAATTTCCTATGCGTTGGGTTTAGTGGGCTGGTTTACTTCTTCATATGACATGAACATAAAAGTATCCACTTATTTATTTATTTATTTTATTTATTTATTTATTTATTATCTCATACATGCTTCAATACACAATGTTTACAATGTCTGTAAACCATTATTGGTTTGTCTAGACATTTACTTCTCGCCAATACACATTACACTATAAATCATATATACAAGAAATTACAATAACAATGTTACAACTCAATTTAAAAGATGCAAAACCGGCCGATCGAATCATCGACACACATCGGTATGCTTTGTGCGTGTGCAACTCGCTACACAGGATGTCCCATTCTATGCAGTCATGTGTTTTTATAGAATAATTATTTAATTTAGTTATATAAATATAATTTTTAATTATATTATTCAATCCAATAAATATAATCTTATTATATTTAATTTAGGTAATATTTTTTTAATGTACTCTTTAAGTTTCTTTGTGCTATTTCATTTTTTATATTGATAGGTAAATTGTTAATTAGATGGGAAATTATATACTGCGAGATTCTTTTGCCATACTCATTAATAAATTTTGGTTTATGTAATAACTTCCTAGTGGCCCTTCTAGTGACTATTTTGTGACTTTTGACTACCTGAATTTCCTCGCGAAGGTACTGTTCCACGAGTAACGTATAGTCAACTTTTTTATCTATAGGCATCACTCCACAACACTTAAAGAGTCCCATGGGATCTTCACTATATTTATTTTTAATTTTCAAAGGTACTATTAATTTCAACAATCTATATTGAATGTTATATATTTGATCTAGGTACGTTTTATAAGTGCGCCAATAGCTACTCAACCCGTAGGACATATTGTCCTCAGCTAAGGCTTTATACATAGTCAACAATATGTCTCCAGGTACTTTGTATTTAATTATATAAAATTAATTAATAATAACTTCTAATGGTAGATGAATTTCCTCTCTATGAATCGATTAGTAGTATTCAAAGTTTAGAAAAATGAAGGATAAGCAAACCTATTCCTTCATCCGACCAGGATACAGTTGCATCACGTCCGGTGAAGCTTGTTCTTGTAGATGACAGAAGCCATCTACTACCTATAGTGTGGATCAAAGATGTTCGCATTAAAAATTTAATGTCGGGTTAAAAATGTAATAATCACAGGAGAGCGCATATATATATTTTTGCGAGCATATTACAAATGTGGAAGATTTTCTAATTAACTGGTTGAAAAAAAATTTCACTATTTGAAAGGTTAATTATTCTAGATGTACATAGATTAAAATTTTCTTCGGGTGCGCGGAGCACCTGTTATAATTTTTTCCTATTTTTAAGAAAACTGGGGCGCGTCGTTCTAATGAATTATAAAATAGTTTTTCCAACGATATCGTTCCGTTTGGTCTAATAAGCGTTTCGTCTAAATGGCAGTTCGTCTAACAAGCGAGTCGTCTAAAATTACACAAGTACCTACTATCGTTTTGAAAATAAAATTGAATTTGTTCAAAAAAGAATTAATTCAAAATAAACAACAGAACTTTTTAAATCCCACAAGATATATAAAAAAAGTATTTGTCAGCTCCAATGCACTCCTTATCGTCTTTGACTATTCAATAGAAAAAGAAGGTAAATAAACGCGCCATCTATTATAATAAGGTATTATATTCGTCATTTATCATTTAGTGATTTGAAAATCCTATATTTAAAGAAAAAGAAAAATTTTTCCTTCTCATTAAGTAAACAACTTCGTGAAAGCTTTAATCACAAATTTTGCTTTATTTTAATGCATTTCTTGTTTAGTAAGTCTAACGCATGATAATTTCCAGTTTTAAGACATTATTGTTCAAATTACTTGAACATTGAGCCTCATCTAGTTGTTTTATCTTATTGCTTATCTTTCTTATCTAGTTGTTTTATCTTTTCGTTTTATTTTATTGCAGCAAGTAGTTACAGAGCATAATTTCACTATGTCCTAATAGGAAGTATTTTCTGTGGTAGACATTAAAATATTTAAAAAACAATAAACATCAATATATTATATTTATTTTGAACTAGCTGGTGCTCGCTGTTTCGCCCGCGTTGAAAAACAAAAAAGTAACGCCTGACTAAATATATGAGCGACGTAACGCCTAACATCTATATTACAGTTATAGATTTGCCAAGCGTTAGATGATCCCTTGGGAACAGTACTTTTTTCTTGATAAAAGGTACCCTATGTCCTTTCCTGCATCCCTGACAACGTGTATGGAAAATTTCATGATGATCTGTTTAGCGGTTTAGGCGTGAAAAGGTAACAGACAGACAGACAGAGAGAGTTACTTTCACATTTATAATAATAAAAGTATGCATTAATTATTTAATTTCACTTGCAAAAATATTAAATATAAGAACTATGTAACTATTTAATGGCTTGCACATTACACATTTGATAAATTTTTTTTATTTATTTTAAGGTCGGCAGACAGGCTGACGGTCCACTTGATGGTAGGTGGCTACCGTCGCCTATAACACAAGCAACGCCTAAACTGCTGCAAGTGCGCCGCCAACTGCAGTAGGATTAAGGATAAGGGATTAGGAGGGGGGATAGGGAAATGGGCTCTGGCATCCCTTACTCACTCACCGAAACACAACAGCACACGTGCTGTTATTTCACGTTGGTCTTCTGTAAGGGGGTGGTTACTGCCGCCAGACGGGCTGCCCAAATGACTGCGAAACGCAGTGTGCCCTGCCACTACTTTCCAAATCCAGACCAGAGCCAAATTTGAAAAGTTGGTTTTTCAAAGTTGATCCTGCCGGGAATCGAACCCGGGGACCCTAGAACAGAGCGTTAAGGCAAGCACCCTAACCACTCATCCAACGGGCTCGTCAAACTTTCAACTTTCTGTGAACTTAAGATTGCTTTTTTTATTTTATTTTTAGAATTGCCTCATATTATATTTAAAATTTACTTAATAGATGTCAGCCATAATTGACTTGAAAACTAGACCATTTAATGTGTTATTAGTACGTCTAGAATGTTAAACTGTTGTTGAAACTATAAATACTTTAATAAAAAAAAATTAAAAAACCGTTATATCGATAAAATAATATTAGGAAGGTACATCTGTCTGTAAATTGAATCTGTCAATTTTATTCGCTGTACTGAAATATATATATGCACATAAGTCAACAAAGTCAGAATATTTACAGTTCACCATGTTCGTGTGTCATTACTGGACGGATTTCTAATTTCCTGGCGCAATCATAAATGAATGTTTGTCGACACATTTGCGGTCGATGCGCGGTCGCTGACCAAATAAAATGTATCAGATTGCTGGTTATGGACAACAAGGTTTAATGGACTAATACCTATCAACAAACCAGGTACAACACTTCCTGTGGGAGTATTTAACAGCTGCAAATGTATCTGGTAAAATATTTGACATAATACTAAATACAATAATATTCCGGGCAATGAAAAAAGTTTGTATGAAAAAATGGTATTAATTCCCACAATATTTTCTTATTTTGTGGTTTGATTCAAAGTAATTTTATTTATTTATTTTATTGACGTAAACGTTACTTGCGTAAGGACCGCGCCAAAGCGGCGCGGCGAAATGGCCTCAGCGCATTGGCCCTAAAATCTCAATTTAGGGCCAGCTAACGGCAGTCGTTGTCCTTCGTCCGCGCAAGACTGTGGTTGAGAGAAGTTTTGTACTAAATTGTCATAAAAATGCCTAGTTGCGTAGTAAAAGGCTGCAAAAACTATGATAGGAACGTAAAAGCAACAGGGAATATCGTATCATCGGTAAGTAATCTTGTTATATGTTAAATAATAAATTTTAACATATTTCATTCTAAATACAAAGTTCATAATGGCGGCCATCTGCTGCACGAGGAATTAAAATAAACGTAACCTTGTAATGACGTCATTCTTTTTTTTTTTTAGAAATTTGGTGTAGGTGTATATATTTAGTATAGTGTAAGTCTATAAGTTAGTTTTCCGAACAAAGAGGCTCCTCGCGAAGTTTTCCTTTGCCTTACAGAGGAAGTGATAATTGTTTTTAACTAGCTGACCCAACAGACGTCGTTCTGTGAAAAGCTATTGGACTGTGGCAGCTGTTGTGAAACTTAAACAAGAAAAAAAAATGCCGGCAATTTTTCTATATTTTTTCTTCAGACTTCAACGAATATTTGAAAAAAAAATGTCGAATTGGTCCAGCCGTTCTTGAGTTTTGCGCTTAGCAACATATTTAGCTATTTATTTTTATTTGTAACTATCTGGTGCCCGCGGCTTAGCCCGCGTTGAAAAATATAAAATAACGCCTGACTAAATATATGTCTTTGCCACGCGTTAGATGATCCCTCCGTACTATTTTTCTGTATGAAAGGTACACTATGTCCTTTCTTGCATGCCTGATAACGTTTATGCAGTTTCATGATGATCGGTTCAGGGGCTTAGGCGTGAAATGGTAACAGACATACAGACAGACAGAGTTATCGCACTCACTATCTTAGATGTCTTCGCAAAAACTCTCAACTGTCGCTTCCGTATCGCGTACCGTAGCACACTGCCCCTCAAGCGCCCATACCCATTTTAATATTCGCGCAAAGACAATCTAGATTATTGTAGAAAGTACTGGAACTTTTAAACAAGAAAACATGAAGCGTCGATTATTCTATCGGTTCTAGAATGGTGTTTCGGTTCCTGGAATATGAATCCTATGTCGTAACCGTAAAGATCAATTTCCTTTTGCACTTGTTTATAGGGGCATGGTCACCATGACTGTATTGGTAAACGCCAACTCGCGTTCTTTCGAGACGGTTCTATGGCTAACCGTAACCGTAACAATATACAAATAAAAACATAAATTCCCCATATATGTATGGAAAATGTATATTTATTATTCAAACAATCTTTTCACTATATCTTATTTGTGGCGTATACAATTAAATTGATTTGGTTTCTAGAATAATCGCCGCGTCTACCTCTCGGCACCGTGGCATGTGCCTAGGGTTGCCAATCGTACTATATTATATAGTATTGTACTATATTATGGCTATCTGTACTATATACTGTTGAAAAAATATATAGTAAGAAAAAATACTATATTTTTAAAATCGTTCGAATTCGTTAAAATTGATTATCAATTTTGTTAAATAGCAACACTACCTAACCAAATTAAATTATACCACGCGATCATGAAAGCCAAATGACGTGAGGAACGAAACAGGGCCGATATAAGTCTGATTAAAAGTGAGCTTTTAATTTTTGTGAACATTAACTATGAGTGTAGTGAATCAGTCTCGCATTTTATTTTAAATGAAAAATTGTTAATGAGTGCATAGAGTGCAAAAAAAATTTAAAATATAAATAAATAATATAAGTTTTTCAAAGGCTTGTTTTTATTTACCTCTTATTGTCACTGGGCTGATGAAGTGATGAGTAAGCAGTGAGTGTTCATGATCAACAGAGTGCCAGTAAGTATAATTAAAGTATTCAAACTTACTGGCACTTATTTAAGCTTTTGACACTTATTTTAAGCTTTTTATCTTAGAGTACTATATTTTTTTGAAATGTGCTATATTTTCGATGTCTTTATCTGAAAAATACTATATCCCACCAAAAAATAGTTGGCAACCCTGTGCCGTACTGTTTCAAATATTTGTTTCCGTCGGCCGGCCTCGGCCGTCGCGCGTGCGATTCGCTTTGTAATAAATAAAGTTAAATGTAGCGAAAATATTAATTTTAAAATTGTTTATCGCCTCTTTAAATCAATACATACAAAAATATTACTTTAGTTTTAATCATGGCATTTATATAATATAAAAGTATAACTTTTTAGCAGATATCGTAACAATTTGAGAAATTGACGTGGTTTCGAAGTAAGGAATCGTTAAATGGCGTTAGTGAATTAGGCACTGATTAACGAAGAAATGTTCCTTACCGTGTTCATCACGGAAACATTGAAAACTGTCTTAAGTTGTTGATACTTGTGCTAGTTTGAAACTAATTCTAACAAGTTTTAAGCTGTTTAGACAATGTTAGCGACGTGTTGAAAATCGTAACGAAAATTTTGTTTTGTGATTCGGTTAAACGCAACTAGGGTCGGATTAAAGAGTTCCAGTTTTAACTGTTTGCCATGATACAAAGTTTCTAGTTGTCAAACGTGTCAAGCTTTCAACATATTTTTTTTTGTTTTTCTAGCAATGCTTATTTCTGTTTAATATCAGCAAATAGAAGCAGGTATTACGAAATATAAACGACAATCCTGATCGCTGTGCCGCAGCCTGAAGACAAACTGACGGTCTAACTGGGTGACTACCAGCACCTACATCTAATGTCATGCTATAGGAGTTGCAAGTGCATTGCTGACTTCTAAAGCGTGACAGGCTTATAAGGCCAGATTGTCCTATATGAGTGAGGGATGCCAGAATCAATTCTGTTATTATAGGGGATGATAATAATAGAATAATAGATTTTTTTTTATGTTAAAATCGGCAAACAGGCTGAGACGGTCCACTTGATGGTAGGTGGCTACCGTCGCCTATAACACAAGCAAGGCCACAGCTGCTGCAAGTGCGCTGCCGATTACAGTAGGGTTAAGGATAAGGGATTGGGGAGGGGGGATAAGGGATTGGGAATGGGCTATGGCATCCCTTACTCACTCACCGAAACACAACAGCACACGTGCTATTATTTCACGGTGGTCTTCTGTAAGGGGATGGTTCCTCTGCCAAGTAATAAGAATAATAGAATGATTCAGGCATCCATCTGGCATCTGGCATCTGCATCTAATTAAAAAATCCAGACTTCGTGTTAACAACTTAACGCAGTCACGTAACTACAACACAGACATTATCATCGTTTTACCGAAAATCTGTATTAGACAGTGCTAAATAAAATAATTGTATATTTGTTAACTTAAGAGTGTATAAGAAAAGGACAACCTCCGTTTTGGGCTATGAACTTGCAGCACCTGTAGCGTTGCTTGTGTTTAGGCGACGGTAGCCACCTACCATCAAGTGGACCGTCAGCCTGTCTGTCGACATAACATTAAAAAAAATGAAATATATATATACAAAAAAATCTCCTTTTTTTTAGATTAGCTCAGTTAAAACGTAGCCTCATTAATAATGGCCAAGTGCAAAAAGTACTTAAATTAATTTTTCCATAAACACACCTTGCTACTACTCTGGTCTTGGTGTATTCTATACTCTTTACTGTATTTGAACATCGGATTCAAAATAATTTACTTAATGTTATTTCTATAAAATATACTAATTTTAATTGGCATAAACAGTACATCGATAAAGGGGACGTTAATAAAATTCAGTAATCATAATAGTTATGAAGATATTATATTTACCAACTTATTTTTGTGTTAGCTAAAAGTAACTTTTTATATTTCGTGTCTGCATTGAATTTTGGTACCAGGATTTGTATTCTTTGTATGTGCTACGCTACAACTATGACAATTTTTGTATAATAACTGGCATATAATGTAATTATATGACATAAAATGTCACAACATGACATTTATGATGCATTTATGACATTATATCAGCAGTTATGATTCCTATCGTATCACAAAACGTAACACGCATCCACGACATAACCGCAAATGTGCATATTGTACAATAGGGGATCGGACAAATTTTCAGAAAGTGTTTTAAATTAATCTTCATGGATATTTATTCCCATAAAAAATACTATTTTATTTATTTATAGCCTTTTAGGTACTCAAAATCATGTTTTAATATTGTTTGTTTGAAAATGCCGCCAAAACGCCACGATAGTTCATCTGAGAGCGCGTAACGTCATTTGTGGTCATATCATAACAAAACAGCTGCATTGGCATAAGACAATGATTGCCCACAAATGACGTCACGCACTGTGATTGGTGTTTCAGTATAGATTAAAAATACTGTAAATAATAAAATTTATTTCTTCATTTAAGAATATTTAAATGAATTATATTAAATTATTATTCGATAAATAATTGTAAAAAATTATATATTTTCTTTCTAAGTACATTTTAGATTTTAATCTGATTACTGTCCGATCCCCTATTTATTTACAAACTTTACAACTGGCAAAATATACTATTTTCCTTTTAGCTACTGCTCAGTACAATGTTTCATACATAGGCCTGTTAAATTAATGAAAAACCTTTGATGCCTTACATTATTCAATAGCTTTTGAAGCGAACGATATTTTTGTTGATTTAACATAAAAGGATCGCCAGTTGAAATGAGAATGCTTAGCAAATAGTTTTTAAAAAAAAAATCGCTATTCAGTTTAGCCTCTATTCAAAAATTCGGGCATAATTTTGTCATAATAAAATTGAAATGAAGCCTCTATCGTATTTTTTTAGAAAATAGTTATTCAATTTTTATGAAAATATATTTACATTTATCATCGCAAAGTAGTTGCAGGGCTGACTGCGTTTCGCAGTTATTTGGGCAGCTCGACTGGCGGCAGTGACCTCCCTCTTACATAAGTCCACCGTGAAATAACAGCACGTGTGCTGTTGTGTTTCGGTGAGTGAGTAAGGGATGCTATAGCCCATTTCTCCATCCCTTCCCAATATTACAATGTTAGGTAACGCAATCGCAGCATCTGTGGCTTTGCTTGTGATATAGGCGACGGTAGCCACCTACTCACCTACCATCAAATGTGCTAGAGCATTTTGTTCAATTGCTCAATTCTAAATAGACTTATAGAAACGAAGGTTTGAATTATTTTCGAAGATATCCATACGTTTATTAATATTATAAATGTGAAAGTAACTCTGTCTGTCTGTCTGTTACGTTTTCACGCCTAAACCGCTGAACCGATCATCGTGAAATTTTGCATACACGTTGTCAGGGATGCAGGAAAGGACATAGGGTACCTTTCATCCAGAAAAAAAAACTACTGTTCTCAAAGGATCACCTAACGCCTGACAAAGCTATAACTGCAATAAATATGTTATGCGTTACATTGCTCATATATTTAGTAAGGCGTAATTTTTTATTTTTCAAGGCGGGCGAAGCCGCCGGCACCAACTAGTATTTTCTGTCCATATGAATCCAGTGTTCAAAGGACGAAACATATTCTAAAAGTGTTCGAGCCCGTTGGATGAGTGCTTGCCTTAACGCTCTGTTTTAGCGTTCCCGGGTTCGATTCCCGGCAGGGTCAACTTTGAAAAGTCAACTATTTAAATTTGGCTCTGGTCTGGATTTGGAAAGTAGTGGCAGGGCACACTGCGTTTTCGCAGCCATTTGGGCAGCCCGTCTGACAGCAGTGACCACCCCCTTTACAGAAGACCACCGTGAAATAACAGCACGTGTGCTGTTGTGTTTCGGTGAGTGAGTAAGGGATGCCAGAGCCCATTTACCTATCCCCTCCTAATCCCTTATCCTTAATCCTACTGTAGTCGGCAGCGGACTTGCAGCAGCTTTGGTGTTGCTTGTGTTATAGGCGACTGTAGCCACCTACCATCAAGTAGACCGTCTGCCTGTCTGCCGACCTTAACATAAATGGAATTTTAATACCTATTTTAATTTAATTTAAATTTATGTTAAAGCCATCGATGCGACAAATTCCAGTTTTTTGAATGTTTTTTTTCAGTGCTACACATTTAATCTCTAGTTAAAATTAAAATGCGATTAATGCCTCTTGCCTGATTTATTCTAATACCGGATCCAGGTGCTTATTAAGATAAATTGCGTTCCCCCGACACCCGGTTCTACCTGCCTCTACCCTTGCCCCTATGTCTAGGGTTATCAACTACCTGAGTGCATTCATTCTTAATTTTTTAGGAACTAATAAAATCTGCAACATAACATATCAATACCTAATAATATTTTAATTGGAAATTACTCTATTAATGACGTGTCATGGGAAAAATAAATATTTAGTTTTGATGACTTGTTTATTCTTAAACTTGGCAAATGACATAGAATTCTATATTTTTTTATTATAATAAAGGAGGTAGTAGTTTAAAGTATAATTTAATAGATAATTGTAATATAATCTATTCTTATGAAATAGTTTGTCCTGACTAACTATCAACGTCAAAACAAAAAGTCTAAACTAATATTTATTTATTTATTTATTCTATTAGGAAGCCAACGCAGTATACAACCATCCTTAATACGTAAACATATTTAAAAATTCATTTATAATATCATATACTGCATTTATAGGCTAACTTGGCATGTATTAAGACGAAAATAAAAATAAGCCAATAATTAAAGAATAATAATACAAACAAAATAAATAAAAACTCAAAAAACGACAAACCATTATGCATTTTTTAACCCTTCTTTTAAAACATGCGGAGGAATACTGAAAGATATCTATGCCGGTTCCCCTAATTAAATTATTGTAGACGACTATTCTGCGCAAGGGAGCGGCTCCGCCCAGGGGCCTTAGACAAAGTAGCATTCGCTCCGTAGCGATGCGATATCGAAGTTCGTTATCGTCTCAGAGACAAAGGAATCGACACTGTAACACATGATAAACACGTGATACCTTGTCATGATTTCTTTGTCTCTGAGACGATAACGAACTTCGATATCGCATCGCTACGGAGCGAATGCCACTTTGTCTAAGGCCCCTGGTTACTTTTGGCGATTCTAGGCCTGAAAGTTAGCCTGTTCTTAATATGCGACCTAGAATTACGCTTCGGTACCGCCAATCGCACCCTACTCAGCAGATTTGGGCAATCGATCCCTCCATCCACAATATTTTTCAAGAAAGAGAAATCAATATAGTCCCTACGATTGGACAGTAATAATAATAATAATAAAAATAATAATAATAATTTATTTAACCAAAAAAGTATAACAAACTCAGCTTAAGAATTAACTATAAATCCATAAGATGTTCTATAATATGATGGACAGTGATAATGTTTTATATAATTTCAGGAGATCAGTATAGCTCGAAAGTTTAAATTTGGAACATGTTTATTTTATGACGTAATGTAATTTATTTATTTATTTATTATTACATGGCCTCCAACGAGGCAGGCACCGAAAAAAACACACAACAAGGAACAGGAAAAAATAACATGGCAGATGCCGCCGCAATTAAAGGAGGCACAGCCTACGCCAATAAAAGTCGAAGTAGCATCCCGGCAATAAAGTTAGAAAAAAAAAATTATGAAAATTTATCAAAAAATTTATCAAAAATTTATCAGAAATGAAAAATCATACATAGAAATATAATTAAATCGGAAATTTGGAATAAATGTCAAAAATAAACTAGTGTTAATTATCTGAACCACGGACAAGGATAAGTCTTTTAATTTTGGAAAATGCGTCGTTAAACAGGTCAACATCGTGACTCAGGGATACATTACGTCATAAAATAAACATGTACAACATAGATATACCTTCCTTAAAAATTATTTAATTTATAGTGAAAACCGAATCAATATACGTTGAGCGGTTCAGGAGAAGCTAGCTGATATTACATAGAGAAAAAACAGACGCGGGCAGGAAGTTACTATGTAAGGAAGTTGTATTGCATACTAATGACCACCGTGAAATAACAGCATATACGTGCTGTTGTGTTTCGGTGAGTGAGTAAGGGATGCCAGAGCCCATTTCCTTATCCCCTCCTAAAGTCGGCAGCGCACTTGCAGCACCTGTAGCGTTGCTTGTGTTATAGGCGACGGTAGCCACCTATCATCAAGTGGACCGTCAGCCTGTCTGTCGACGTAACATAAAAAAAAAAACATATAATAGTAGTAGGTATACATATAAAACTTACTAATAATATCTTACTAATATTATAATTGCGAAAATTATTTGTTTGTGTTTATTTATTTAACATATTTGTCGGCGCTTTTGATTAACGAGAGTAAACAGCAATGACAACTGTCAGTTGTCAACTGGACAGCGGGAGCGGAATGTCATTGTCGTGGACTCTGACACAACACCGAGCGCTAGCGCAGAGACGCAGAGGCATCGTGGCCGAGTACCTTACGAGAAGGCAATCGGTTTACATCAAGTGAATTGTGCTACGTGTTTGGTGGAGTGTTATCTGATTTGGTGTGATTGGCTGGTGGACAATGCGATCGAGGACTTATTTTGTACTGATTATAGCGTTTGGTTTAGAATTACAACGCATGACCTAATGTTGAATTATATTCTCCGCGCCCGACTATTCGCGCCTATATGTCGTGATCAAATAATATGGAGATCAATGATAAAGAGGACCCTAATCATGTCCCTTCATTGCGGAGGACCCTAACAAAATCCCTTCATATTTATTCTATGTTGTTTATGTTTATATATTTATTTATGTATATAATGAATTATTAAATACAAAATTGAAAAACAGTTCATAATTAAACATAAATATTTTTTTCATATAATAATTATTTATACGTTCTAAAACATTGTTTTAGTTGTAGGCAACCCTAAACGAATCTTGCTACCCTTACATACATTTTCACTGTAGATATTCCAGGACACCAGGCGGTGACGTCAGGTATTAATTACATGGGTATTCATAATTGAAAGACTTCAATTTATCCACCTAGTTATGTCTGGTTATCGTTTATAACAAAATGTTCTTGCGACTGCTTAAAATCGTTAATTTGTTTGAGAAAAAAATTATATCAAAGAAGGGATTTGTTAGAAACTAACGACGCACGTTTTTGCTCAAATTATACACGCAAACTTTCCTCGTTTTTCGCTCTACCCATTAGTGAAAACCGTATCACAGTCTGTTGTGTGGTTTAGTAGAATATATTATATAATATGTACTAGCGCCCCCCCCCCCCTTCCGCCTTCGCATGTACATATTGTATTTTTTTGCAAATTGCAATTTTTTGCAATGCAAATACGTTCGAGACTTTCTGCCGGCGCGAACGCTTTTTCGCGCCGGCAGTCGTAACAATAGGTATATATTTAGTAAATAGGCACTTCAATTTTTATTAGTATAGATTTCTGTAAGTATACAATTCCGAACCAATTCAGAATTCGCATCAGATCGGATGGGCAGCGTTCGGGAAGCTCCGAGACATCTTCGTGTCTAAGCCGAGCCCGTGGGATGAGTGGTTAGGGTGCTTGCCTTTACGCTTTAGGGTTCCCGGGTTCGATTCCCGGCTGAGTAAACTTTTAAAAATGAACTTTTTAAATCTGGTCGGGATCTGGAAAGCAGTGGGAGGGCAAACTGCGTTTAGCAGTCATTTAGGCAGCCTGTCTGGCGGTAGTAACAACCCCCCTAGGTTCTAATTTTTATTAGTATAGATTTCGGTAAGAAAATAAAATCTTGCTAATAAATTAAAATAAAATCAAGAACGCAACATAATAAGTAGAGAGAACACAAAAGGCAATAATTTTTTCGTAACTGCATTTAAATCTATTCAGTACACGCCCAGTGCATTCTACATACTTATATTAAGGGGGAGACAAACGCTAAATACTAAAAATATCCATTGTTTAATGAAAATGTTACAAGAAATAGACAAGACAATTGCTTTGAAAAATATATATATTATACTTAAACATGTGAAGAACCAATTGTATTGATTAGAATTTTCGTTAAAGTAATAGAAACTCCACAAAAAAAGTTAGAACACAAGAAGAATTTGACCTTTATTGAAAATTCTCTCGAAAACGGCTTATAGCACGCATATGAATCCTGTACCTATTAATAAGTTGATATCAGATTAAAAAATTGTATTGATAAAAAAAAAATATTTTGTGTAATGCTCTAATGGTAAAAACAAAAAAACACCATTTCTAGGCCCGTTGAATTGTCTCCGCCGCCAGCGAGTTCTATAGTAAATGTCATTTGCCTCAGTGAATCCCCTAAACCTATCTAAGTTTATATAGCTTCGACAATTTCAAAGTTACTTTTAAAGTCTTTTTGCTCAAGTATAGGCAGTCTTTTTGTATAGGCGTTGAAATGAGTTGTGATATTTTCTTCTCGGATAATAAAAGAGCATTATCATAAAAGTTAGTTGAGATTAAAACGTGCGTGCTCCCTCATCCCATCACTTTCCGTATAATTTGTAACAAAAACAATGCTCCCAACAATAGGTTACAGGATGGTAAACATATTTCCATTCCAAGCTGGCGGCAAGCCAAAGAACTCTATTGATTTTATCACGAGTGCGACAAGATTCTTTCTTCAATTACTGTTACAAAAGCACGGAGAACCAATGTCGTTATAAAATTACGATAGAACGTGTATCCATTTTTCATTATCATTTAAAATAAACCTTTATTTATTAACTTATCGCATTACATATTATGTAGAGTTCAAAAGATATCCAGCAAGTGATGGAGCTAGTGTAATAACCAATTCCTTTAACCCGCTCTGGATATTTTAAAGAATCATTTACTGTTAAAGCCGCACATCTTTGGAATAAGTTGCCACCTGAAATTCGGCACTCTAAGTCACTGTCTATCTTTAAAAATAAATTGCATAATTATCTCTTGTCCCAAGCTTAGTTAGCAAGTTGTTATTGTTTTAATCTCAAGTGTAGATTTGTTATATATGTATTTGTATTTTATATGTATATATATTATTCTGTATATATACTTATATATTTATCTATTTATTTATGTATATATGTATGTTTTTCTTCTCTGTTATATTTGAAAATTTAGTATTTAGATTATTGATTATATTTTGTTTCTTTAGCACTCTACCTCTTTCTCTCTTTCTTGTTTTCTCCTCTGCCACGAGGTTGTCTGGAAGAGATCGCTCTTAGCGATAAGGCCGCCTGTACTCACTTATTTGTAGTATTTATTTGTTATTTTTATTTATGTTGTGTGAGAAATAAAGAGTTTGTCTGTCTGTCTGTCTGTCAATTCAGAATTCGCATCAGTTCGGATGGGCAGCGTTCGGGAAGCTCCGAGACATCTTTTTGTCTAAGCCGAGCCCGTGGGATGAATGGTTAGGGTGCTTGCCTTAACGCTGAGTCAACTTTGAAAAATGAACTTTTTAAATCTGGTCTAGATCAGGAAAGTAGTGACAGGGCACACTGCGTGGGGCAGCTCGACTGGCAGCAGTAACCACCCCCTTCCAGAAGATCACCATGAAATAACAGCACGTGTGCTGTTGTGTTTCGGTGAGTGAGTAAGCGATGTTAGAGTTCATCTCCCTATTTCTTCCTGATCTCTTATCCTTAAACCTACTGTAATCGGCAGCACACTGTATGGCTTTGCTTGTGTTATAGGCGACGATAGCCACCTACTATCAAGTGAAACGTCAAAAAAGTAAAGTAGATAAATTCTGGGTTATTTATTTATTTATTTATTAAAGAGGCTTACCAACTAAATACATATTGATACATTTACATAGAAGAAATATTTTCTGTTACTAAATATGCATCTAACTTAAAGGTATGCACAACATTATATAATTATTAAAGATATTAGTTTACAATAGAAAAAAAAAACAAAATTACACACACACATTATATACTACTTAAACCATTTTACAAAAAGCAGTTTTTTTTTAATTAGAAAAAATAATACTTTAGGTTATAAATGAAAAAGGAAGGAAAAGGCCATCGTTAACGCCACAATTGAGCTTAGATAAGGTCAGTTATAACTATCGTAAATAGCCCTTCTGAAGGCTCCGATCCGTCCGGCAAAGATATCAATATCACATTTATGAAATAATTCGTTGTATTTTTTAATAGTGTAGTTGAGAGGTGTAACACTACCATACTTGTTTTTGGCAAATCTGTCTGCAAACGGTTTATAGTTCTCAGGTCTAGCCGAAGTTCTAGGTACATTTATAATTATTTGTGATAGCAGCGGTGGACAGTCTATTAAATTATTAATAAAAAGATAGGTAAGTACAGACTGTACAATGTTGTGTTGAATTTGTTCAACACCCTGAACAAATTCAGAGTGTTGAAAATGTATAGGATTCAGAGGCCATTATAAAAATAATTATATAAATTTTAAATTATAATATAATGTGCAAAGTTAAAGAATTGAGTTAAAAATGAAAATACAAGCCATAATTTCATCTTATAGGATCAAAAGTATCACCACCGCAAGTAAGCATAGTATAGCATAGTAAGCATAGTATAGCAACTAAGCAGGTGTCTTCATGTTTTATTAAAGTACTAATTAATTGAATGACAGATTTTATTCAATTAAATATTACCATGTTTTCAAGTACACGGTGTAGTTAGTAGTTTAGTGCAGTAACCAACCATCTCCTTGCAGAAGACCACCGTGAAATATGCTGCTACTGTTCTGTTTCGGTGAGTGATTAAGGGATGGCAGAGCCCATTTCTCTATCCCAATCCCTTATCATCAATCCCACTATGGTCGGCAGCTCGCTTGCCGCACCTGTGGAGTTGCCGCGCCTACCATCAAGTGGACCGTCAGCCTGTCTGTCTACCTTAACATAAAAAGTAGTGTTTTATTTTTATTATCAAACTAGCTGAAGTCGGCCACACTTCGCTGCGGCTTATACGGCGGCGCGGCGGCCTCACGCGCACGCCTGGACACTGCTTATATATAATACTATTAATCATAGCGTGATGTTATATAGCCTATAGCCTTCCTCGATAAATGAACTATTCAACACAAAAATAATTTTTCAATACGAACCAGTGGTTCCTGAGATTAGCGCGTTCAAACAAACAAACTCTTCAGCTTTATAATATTAGTATAGATTTAAATTGAGTAAGTAAAATTAAATTCCTATATTGGCATTCAGTAAAGGCCTTTGTCCAACAGTGGACGCTTATGGGCTGAATGCCCTTTCTTAACTGAAAATAATGCATCAACATACTATAGTACTTTGTCACCGAGTTTCCATATGCAACCTCCACTCGAGAAGTCTCCAACAACCATCATTTCTTGAAATTTCTTGCAAGAGTAAAAGCAATGTAAACGAGAATTGTTGAATAACAGGCCTCGGCCAAACTCGTTTTCTAGTTGGTCGGCTCTTGTTCACGGCAACTTGAACACATTATATTCAGCCGGCTAGAAGACAGTAAAATGGGCCGGTGTATTTCTGAAAACAATCTAAGTAAGTCTCTGTCAGCCCATAACATTATAAGGGTAGAATCATATTTATTTCTCAGAAGGAATTACAAAATTCATTTACATTTATTTATTTTATTTTTTAGTGAAAAGAAACAATTACACCATTTTATTAGACTAGAAAAAAAAAAAAAGAAGCAAAACATACATAAACTTAAATAATAGTGCAATCAACAACATTTTTCACAAAGTGGTAAACAAATTTTAAACAGAGAGGACATACACAAGAGAAAAATCAATAAAAAAAAAAAACAACGAAAACTCATTATGCTAATGCATTGATTTCATAATATCTTTTCTATGTTTTTGTGGACTAATTGCAAAGAGGTCAATTTGTGTAAAGATAAAAGATAAACTTATAAGATAAAAGATAAGATGACATAAAATTGTATTGAGTTAATATACTCGCTACTTAGAAACAACTTGGAATTGGTCGTTTTAGCTTCATGGAACAATTTGAAAGCATAAATATAATTGGAATTCCTAATTAATAAATTGTAGCATTAAGAGCATACAACCAATCTGATAATATAAAATACATAATGTGATTTATATAAAACAATAACAAAATACCTTACAAAAGCCATTAAGGGGGAGACAAACGCTAAATACTAAAAATATCCATTGTTTAATGAAGATGTTACAAGAAATGGACAAGATAATTGCTTTGCAAAAAATATATATTATACTTAAACATGTGAAGAACCAATTGTATTAATTAGAATTTTCATTAAAGTAATAGAAACTCCACAAAAAAAGTTAGAACACAAGAAGAATTTGACCTTTATTGAAAATTCTCTCGAAAACGGCTTATTGCACGCATATGAATCCTGTACCTATTAATAAGTTAATGTCAGTTTAAAAAATTGTATTAATAAAAATGAAAAAATTGTGTAATGTTCTAATGGTAAAAACAAAAAAAAAAAAACACCATTTCCAGGCCTGTTGAATTGTCTCCGCCGCCAGCGAGTTCTATAGTAAATGTCATTTGCCTCAGTGAATCCCTTAAATAAAAATACATTTATGCAAAATGTGGGTAAATTCAAAGATATAACAAATGTTTGCAAACAAGAAACACTGATACCACATTGCTGGAAGGGACATTCGCTTTATTAGTGAATAATAAATTTAACATAATCGTTATTTTAAATTCGTAAGTGGATTTTCTTTAATAAGTCTTTTGAAAATGTTTGCAGATTTCGTCTATATTTTTAGGAAGTTTGTTGTACAGCTGTACCCAAGAATACTTTTGTACCCCCATAAAGTATACATTTCTTGGTGCTTGCATCAGTTAATTTTACTTCTTATATTAAGTGTATAGTATACCCCACTCCTGGACAAAGGCCACAGCGACGTGTGTGGAGTGTTACTTACGTTTTTTTTTTATATGTTTAGGTCGATAGACAGGCTGACGGTCCACTTGATGGTAGGTGGCTACCGTCGCCTATAACACAAGCAACGCCACAACTGCTGCAAGTGCGCTGCCGACTACAGTAGGATTGGATAAGGGATTAGGAGGGGATAAGGAAAGGATTACGTCAACATATTTTCGAAGATTGCTAGTTTTCTTACATTTCTTTTTTAATTATCTTTAGGCCCGGATTCCACCAAGCGGAGACGAGACGAGAGGAACGGAGATGTGTTAGAAACAACCAATAGGATTTCGTTATTTACTTATCTCCGCTCCGCTCAGCTTCGCTGGAGACGGTTGAGCGGAGCGAAGAGATGTGTCATATTTGTATGATAAACTATGAATCACAAACCGGCCATGTTTTGCAGCGGAGATGTGTTTCGAGCAGTGAACTGGAATGCATTTATATTATTTCGATGGTTTCGATGCGTCCGTATGCATCTCCGCTTTGGTGGAATCACCCTAGCGGAGATGACTAACAATCATCATCAACAGCCTATTATATGTCCCCCACTGCATGGGTACAGGCCTACCCTCTCAACAATGGCCTATGGGCTATATTGTCCACCACGCCGGCCCAGTACAGGTTGGTGTACTTCACATGCGCCTTAGAATTTCTTTTTTGGTGTATGCAGGTTTTTCTCGCGATGCTTTCCTTCACCGTTTGAGAGCAATCAGTAAAATGCACTTAAGTTTTTAGAAAAAAACCATTGGTCCATGGCGTGATCGAAGGTCGAACTCGGACCTCTCGACATGATAGGTCGCGTCTTTCCCATTGCACCAATTAAAAACTATTCGTAACTATCATTTATTCTGTGTTATTTCATTAACTTTATTTCATTCTTAATCTACATATAATAAAAACTTTGTTTGTCTGTTCGTTTGTGCACGCTAATCTTAGAAACGGATTAACCCATCTGAATGCAGTTTTCACTTATGTATTGTGATTATTGCAAGCACAATAACATTAAAGTGTTTACCGTAAAAAAATGTTACGCGCTATTTCGAATCCCATGGGTATTCGGTCGGCTGTCGGTTCTAGTTTGAAAAATTGGCTATAATTCATAAAAATACGGCACACTCATGTCTTTATGAACGATTTTATAATTTTTCATAATCACAGAAACAGACACATTTGATGTTAGGTATGTTTAAATTATTTTAAAATCAAGCCTGTGTTTTTATTTATTTAAATTTAAATAAAAAGTTGAAAAAATAAATAAATGAATGTTGATGGAAGCAGAATATAGCAAATATAATGTTATTTGACTGTGGTAAACATAATCGTTTATAAGCTTTTGAAGTCGACGTTATAAAGCTCGTGTCGTGTTGAATGTTTAAGGGTTGATTCCTAGCGTAATAGGTAAACAAAATATGCAATTCAAAATTAAGAGATTGTTAAAAAAGGGTTTTTGTAACAGAAAATTAAAGGAAAATAAATTGTTAAAGTAAAAGATTTTGTACAAAAGCTAATGGCAAAGCAGCTCGCTCTGGACAATTTCTCAATATGAAAGAAATAAGAAGGGACGACGGTTCAAACCGTGGGGTAGCCTTGGGATCCTATTCTACCATAATAATTTATTTTATTATTAAATAATTTATTATTATGGTAGGGTCGTGGTTCTGTGAGAGATGCATATATCAGGAACTACTGGTTCGACTTGAAAAATTGTTTTTGTTTTGAATAGTCCATTTATCGAGGAGGACTATAGGCTATATAACATCACGCTACAATAAATTAATATTATATATAAGCGGTGTCCAGTACTGCGCGCCCCGTGCGCACGCCGCCGCCGTATGGGCCGCAGCGAAGCGTGGCCGAGTTGCTAGTCTAATATATGTGTATTAAAAATAATCTCAAATATAAAACAGAAAATACCGTCAGACCTCTCCTCAGAATGGAGTATTGTAGGTTTGTACCACGCCAGACTACTTATTCTGAAAGGACCGTGGTACAGGCCAGACTGGTTGAAGTGCACTTCGCTGATTTCAAAACACGCGTATTCTCTCTACTGAGGTAGCACTATATTGTCGAAGTGTTAACTTTAGATTTGAATTAATTACGGTAACCGTAAAAATCATTTGCAGCCAATTAACTATTAATAGAACGGTATATTGTCAAAATATAGAGGATTCTCAAATACTTTATCTTCCTGTTACAGAAAGGATTTATGAAACTTTTTCACTATTTGATAATTATCCACATTCTATTTATATTTTTGTTTTGTAAACGTCGTCAAATAGACTGACGGCATAAGAATAAATACTAACCAAGCTGACGGTCCACTTCCTTAGTTCCCAAAGTGGTCCAGGTGGGCCCCCAGGGGTCCACGGAGACTCGACGGGGGTCTATGTTGGGAATCACTTTTTTGTTTGCCCAACTTTACTTTTTTTGGCATCCACTCACAGCACAATTTATTAATTATCCAATCAATTTTAGCTTATTTCATTTAGAAAACCGCAACCGCAAATTTCCATAGTTAGATCTAATCTAAATGTAGCTGCAGGGACCACCGGAACCAGCTAAATTTTGAAAGTGGTCTATGAGAAAAAACTCTGGGGATCTCTGGTCCACTTGATGGTATGTGGCTACCCTCGTCTATTAATACAAGCAACGCTACAGGTGCTGGCTGCCGTCAGCTTGCCTATTAGCGTGCGAAACTGTGGTAAACGCAACAGGTAACTTACAGCATATTGTAATGTTTGTGGTAGAGGTTGTACTTGTTATTTATATAACATCGATCTCTATCTTTACAAGACATAGACATAGGTAGAAGAAGCCTCTCTCAGGAAATTCATGAATTAGGTTCGTTAGATATTACAAATTGTAAAAGAAAAAAAAATTCAATAATGAAATTTTTCGCTTCTCTACGGACAGGCTACAATTTATTAATTAGGAATTCCAATTATATTTATTCTTTCAAATTGTTCCATGAAGCTAAAACGACCAATTCCAAGTTGTTTCTAAGTAGCGAGTATATTAACTCAATACAATTTTCTAAATGCCAACTTACAATTCTTAAAGGCAGTAAAGAAGTCCAATGTCGACTTCTTAAAACTAATAAAAAAAGTTATAGGAATTATTGCTAAAAGATTCTTTCGTTTGATTTCTTTCTTCTTGAATTGCTTTAAAAATCTTTCATTTACTTGTAATGAAATATTTTTAAGATGAAGAACAGCAATTATTTTCATTTTAAATAAATGAAAATAATTAAATTTAAAGTAAATAAATTAATTTTAAATAAATAAAATAATTTAAATAATTTCATTTATTTAAATAAAAATAATTGCTGTTCTCATGTACCTAAATGTTAAATTTTTCATTCGACCTTGTCAACTTTTTCTTTTAACCGGTTTATTGTTCAAATTAGGTAATTAATGTTACGAACACCTAATTTTTAGGGTTCCGTACGTCCGAATAAAAAACGGAACCCTTATCACTCGTGTGTCCGTCTGTCCGACCATTCCCCCCCCCCCCTCATCTCCGAAACTACTGAACCTAAAATTTTGAAAAAAAAATACAGAAATTAGTTTTCTACTTATAGATTATAGGAAAACCTATAAGAAGTCCATGATATTAAAATAACATGGGAAATCACTCAATATTGTGCGGATAGGTAACACACTCTTCACGCGAATTCAACTAGCATTTGTCCCGTTTTTTGTTTACGGCATCTTTGAAGAAGCCAATGTTGTATCTAGGTGGAAACACCTCAGAAATGAGATTGTTCCCGGGATAAAGTGCGTAGTGGCGCTTTGTCCAAGTAATGCGGATGAACGCCTCTATGGCGAGTAGTTCGATGGTAAAAATTTGGGGAAGGCATTAATTGGAACAACTTATCGAAGCACTCACCATAAAGCCGATATAATACCATAAATATAGGCTACATCTCTTCCTAAAATAAGGTGTTTCAACTATAGTTCTGTGAGCATTGGATTTAATTAAAATAACTAATTTACAATATATAAACCTAATAAAAATTTTATTCAAATATTGTTTTTGTAATTTCATATTTGAGCCTTTGTGTAAACTTAACCGTAATTAAATCCAGGATAAATTTGGTCTTTTGAATAAGAAAGGTGTTATGACGTGCTTATGAAAGAAAACATGGCACGGGGCTTAAAGTGGGCGCTATAAAAGTGGGCCGATTATGAGCGCCCCTGATATGGGCCATTACGGCGGTTCAAAACAACGACGGGCCATTTGCCCCGCGTATTCACGTGGAGATTACAAATCGAGGCCGCGCGAAGATCGGGAGTCCTCGGAGGCAGTCACACCGTAAATGGTTATTTAGACGAACAGGGGCCTTAGACAAAGTAGCATTCGCTCCGTAGCGATGCGATATCGAAGTTCGTTATCGTCTCAGAGACAAAGAAATCATGACCAGGGGCCTTAGACAAAGTAGCATTCGCTCCGTAGCGAAGCGATATCGAAGTTCGTTATCGTCTCAGAGACAAAGAAATCATGACAAGGTATCACGTGTTTATCACGTGTTACAGTGTCGATTCCTTTGTCTCTGAGACGATAACGAACTTCGATATCGCATCGCTACGGAGCGAATGCTACTTTGTCTAAGGCCCCAAAGAAATCATGACAAGGTATCACGTG
Organism: Bembecia ichneumoniformis; assembly: GCA_910589475.2. NCBI lineage: Eukaryota > Metazoa > Arthropoda > Insecta > Lepidoptera > Sesiidae > Bembecia > Bembecia ichneumoniformis. The sequence continues at coordinate 2,070,883 of OU342541.1, forward strand.
TTACAGTGTCGATTCCTTTGTCTCTGAGACTATAACGAACTTCGATATCGCATCGCTACGGAGCGAATGCTACTTTGTCTAAGGCCCCAGGTGCAACATCCGATGACACAAGACTTATTTGCGACTAGATACCTAATTTTAATTAGTGCCGTTGTAATTATCTCGTAAACTATGCTTAGTTATGATTTGGTTCAAAATGAAGCAATGCAAGTAATTCACTATCGCCTTTTAATCTCTTAGACTGTTTCTTAGACGACACGGAGACGGAGACTTAGACTCACAATATTGAGTGATTTACCATGTTATTTTAATAACATGGACTTCTTATAGGCTTTCCTATAATCTATAAGTAGAAAACTAATTTCTATATTTTTTTCAAAAATTTAGGTTCAGTAGTTTCAGAAATGGAGGGCGGTGGTCAATTTTTATCTATTTTCTTGAATAACTTGAAAACTATTTTAAAATTACAAACAAATACATTTAAGATCTTCACAACAAGACCTTCCATTTGATATGTCACACGATGCAGTTTTCAATTTTTTTTTTTTTTAATTTTCCACTTTCCCTATTTTCATCTATTCACGTCACACCTCTGCGTTTGGGTCACAGAAATTGATAATGTGTACCAACTTTCAACTTAATCGGTCTAGTAGATTCGGAATAATTGACTATGACGGACGGACAGACGGACACACGAGTGATCCTATAAGGGTTCCGTTTTTTTATTCGGACGTAGGGAACCCTAAAAAAGCGTTAAAAATACGCCATTTTTAAATACTTACTCGTGTGACCGGACGTAGCCAGCACGGAGATATGCTTAATCTAATAGTATCATAAGTGTCTATAAACTATTTTTCGACCATTAATAATATCTATAAATGTTCGAACGGCTTAGTCAACTAAGTTTTTTTTTTAAATTTTGCCTATTTTTCTTACGTCAACTCGCCAAACAAAAGGGGTATACATAATTCTGTACCAAATAAATAAATTAGATAAAACTTTCATAAAATGAAATTACAGTATTGCTTCTGAATTAATTACAAAATCTATCATTGCGAATACTTAACAAACCAATTTATTTTCCCATTTATACTCGTATGTTAAGATCCATAACGTATAAATGTGAAAGTAACTCTGTCTGTCTGTCCTTTTCACGCCTAAACCGCTGAACCGATCATCATGAAATTTTGCGTATACGTTGTCAGGGATGCAGGAAAGGATATAGGGTACCTTTCATCCAGAAAAAAGTAGTGTTCCCGTGTGATCATCTAACGCCTGGCAAAGCTATAACTGCAATAAACATGTTAGGCGTTACATTGCTCATAATTATATTTAGTCAGGAGTTTTTTTTTAACGCCGGCGAAGTCGCGGGCATCATCTAGTATATTATAAAGCAACATCAGAAGAATATGACTTAGAGGACATAAGTGATTAGATTTAATCTAAATCTTAGACTAATATTATTGTTAAAATATTAAATTTAAGAATGAAAAAACATTTTTTTGAATACTTTTACTTGAAAACCAAGTTATGTAATTTTCGACATTTCATCGTCATGTAAAAGTAGACCATTTCGGCCATTTTGACTGAAATATCCATAAATCCATTGTCGCCGTCAGTAAAAACGCAAAGAGCCGAGCAGACAGAATTAATATCACCATTAAATTAACGAAAGATGTTATGGTTGTCGCGGAATCTCTGATGTTTCCGGGGTTACTTTAAAGAGTGCTCGTCTACAAGACATTGATTCAAATGACTGAATTCGAAAATATAACATTTACTTTATATTATCTACTTTTTTAATGTTAAGATCGGCAGACAGGCTGACGGTCCACTTGATGGTAAGTGGCCACCGTCGCCTGTAACACAAGCAACGCCACAGGTGCTGCAAGTGCGTTACTGACTAGAGTAGGATTAAATATAAGTGATTAAGAGGGGGTAGGGAAATGGGCTCTGGCATCCCTTACTCACTCACCGAAACACAACAGCACACGTGCTGTTATTTCACTATGGTCTTCTGTAAGGTGGTGGTGTGGTGGTTACTGTCGCCAGACGGGCCGCCCAAATGACTGAGTGTGCCCTGCCACTACTTTCCAGATCCAGACCGGAGCCAAATTTGAAAAGTTCAATTTCGAAATTGACTTCAATTCAATTCAAAATTTTATTTTAAAGATGACAAAAAGAATAGTATCCTGAGTTTCTTTCGGGGTTTCTTCTCAGGATCTTGGCTTTTTTCCGAAATTTTGGTAAATTTAACTCGTAAACTTTGGAACACTTTATGGAATGCCCGTCCATGAAAAGACTATTATCGATAGAAAGGACTATTATCGATGGAAAGGCGTCCCCTGTCATTCGCAAGCCTCGTACACATCATGGCTGCTAGTTCCGCGTCGATGGCACCCAAGCTTACTGCTTAACATTTCCAAGGAAAATTAAATGGTGTGTGAGATGATCAGAGCCTTATCTATAAATAAATTCAAAGGTGTCATTAAAACCAAACTCCTCTCGAAAGGCTATTATAAGGTCACTGATTATTTAAGCGACAATGAAGCCTGGAATTAAAGCCTGGATTCGGAGCTCATACTATATTTACTATTGTATATGAAATTTGATTTAAGATTAATTAAGTGTCTAATACTGAATATATCTAATTTTTGTAATTTTATATTTTAAAGGTGACAAAAAGAATTTGTTGTATGCTAACGAGAACCGATTTTTACAATAATATACAAAATAACTTTTAGGAGTTATCTCCGACTCCTAAAAATCAATATCGTGTTTATGTACAGCAAGTACATAAGTTTATATATGCTTAATATTGTTTAAGAACACAGTTGATATGTATATATGTATTTTTTGTTGGAGAAGGCTTTTATGTTGTCAAATTTGAAGTCAGGCGAAGCCTGATAATACAGCAAGTAGGAATGTGGATTGCGTGAAAGCTACTTACTCGTAGTTGTGGTATACTGAGTTTTCGACAAATAAATACAGGAAAATCGCTAAAAAATTGGAATTTCTTTAACTTTTACGGAAGCGAAGCTGCGGACAAAATCTAGTTATAATATAATTATACTTACATAAGAATTGAAGAGCACTTTCTCGCGTTTGTTTGAAGAACAAAAGGTCTCGGACTTGACGCGGTATTGATTGAGTGTTCCGAGTTGGTGGAAGTGTTTGTTCTATCGAATTTATTGTTTGAGCTATCCCATTTTGGTTCGTGACTTTCAATTTATGTCCAAGCTTTGCGTGATGTTTCATCAATGTTTTATGTTCTTTAACTCATGTTTATTGCTCAGTTTTTCAGTATATTTGAAAAGCGTTTTGAAAGTAGTAAATGCTGTATGGTTCCCGAAAGTATTGTTTAACTGCCACTAGGTATAAAATTACACATACATCTTTTTTAATTCATTATTCAATTTCACTAGACTACCACACTCAGTCCTAAATTATTTCAAAATTTAAATATATTAAATATAAATATGATAATAATATATTAATATAAAAATTTAAATATAAATATGATATTGGCTCGACATTTGGCTGGAAGTAAATGAAATTTGTAGGAAAGTCAATTTTTTTTTAATGTTAAGATCGGCAGATAGGCTGACGGTCCACTTGATGGTAGGTGGCAACCCTCGCCTATAACACAAGCAACGTCAAAGATGCTGCAAGTGCGCTGCCGACTACAATAGGATTAAGGATGTGGGATTGGGAAGGGATAGGGAAATGGGCTCTGGCATCCCTTACTTCATTCACCGAAAAACAACATCACATGTGCTATTATTTCACAGTGGTCTTCTGTAAGGGGGTGGTTACTGCCGCCAGACGGGCTGCCCAAATGACTGCGAAACGCAGTGCGTCCTACCACTACTTTCCAGATCCAGACCAGGACAAATTTGAAAAGTTCATTTTTCAAAGTTGACCCTGCCGGGAATCGAACCCGGGAACCCTAGAACAGAGCGTTAAGGCAAGAACCCCAACCACTCATCCAACGGGCTCGTCTCTCCAACTCTCTCCAACTCTTAAATCGCCTTAAAAACTTCTTACCCATCTCCTATTCATATGCTGATTTTTCCCATTATTGATTATGCTGATGTGTGTTTTCCAGATCTAACAGCTGATAATATCTTCCCAATAAGCTTGATCGCCTCATTATCAACTGCATTCGTTTCGTTTTCTGTGTTCGTAAGTATGATCACATTTCTTCCTTTCGGTTTGAGCCTAAATGGCTTCCTATTCGCCAACGCAGATCACAGAAAATCCTCTGTACCCTTTTTAGGGTTCCGTACGTCCGAATAAACGGAACCCTTATAGGATCACTCGTGTGTCCGTCTGTCCGTCGGTCACAGGCAATTATCTCGGAATCTACTAGACCGATTAAGTTGAAATTTGGTACACATATCAATTTCTGTGACCCAACCGCAGAGGTGTGACATGAATTGATGAAATCTGTATATATGGGAGGTCATTCTTGGGGGGAAGGTGGAAAGTTAAAAATTTTTTTTTGAAAACTTCATCGTGTGACATATCAAATGGAAGGTTTTGTTGTGAAGATCTTAAATGTATTTTTTTGTAATTTTAAAATAGTTTCCAAATTATTCAAGAAAATAGACGAAAATTGACTATTCCCCCCCGAATAGTCTCCGAAACTACTGAACCTAAAATTTTGAAAAAAAAATACAGAAATTAGTTTTCTACTTATAGATTACAGGAAAACCTATAAGAAGTCCATGTTAAACAGCAAATAGTTACACGTGTCGTTTATTTATCAATTAATTTTCCGCAGCAATTCTAACTACATAGTTAGGTAATTACAAATCTTATTAGAAGGTACAGAGACTTACGATGGTTTTTTAGGCTCCGAGTGATTGTAAGCGAATAATGGTAGTGGTAATCGTAATGGTAATGGTCATTGTCCCCAGTGAACACTTCTTTTATATTCTCTAACCGTGCCGCCTTTTCATCGTTTCTTTCCTGCCCTCATCGGATCTTTCTCACGGCTCTGTCCACGTGGGGTGCAGTCGGCAAGTATTTACAAGGAACCGCAATAACCGTTTCGCAATCATTTGGGCAGCCCGTCTGGCGGCAGTAACCACCCCCTTACAGAAGACCACCGTGAAATAACAGAACAGAACAGAATAACACACAACAGCACACGTGCTGTTGTGTTTCGGTGAGAGAGTGAGGGATGCCAGAGCCCATTTCCCTATCCACTCCTAATCCCCTATCCTGAATCCTACTGCAGTTGGCAGCGCACTTGCAGCAGCTTTGGCGTTGCTTTTGTTATAGGCGACGGTAGCCACCTACCATCAAGTGGACCGTCAGCTTGTCTGCCGACCTGACATAAAAAAAAAATCCTTAAAAATAGTTCACAACAAAATGGACAAGCAAATCAATAGCTATAGAGTGCTCGCTGCACATAATTATGTCAAATCTGTCTGTCTGTATATCGGCTAACTCCTTCTAAACACGTAACTGATCCGTAACGTAGCGTAACGAATCAGTTAGATAATATTTCACGTGTGATAGTGAATTTAGTCCCTAATGGTGATAGTGAAATGGAAAGACGAATTGTACGTGCACTATATATTAGAAAACTGATACTGGTGGGGACTACCAGAACACTGGACTACGCAGTGTTTCAACATAAAATCACGTAGCTAAAAGAGGTTTATATAATTATATAATTAAAGCCAATTGCATCCGTGCGAAGCCAGGGGCGGCTGCTAATATAATATAGTAAATAGCTTCTAGGCTGTGTGCAAATACCTATAGTTTTTGTCAATTGTAAATACATGATTACTCAAACTGCTTTATCCTCAAGCTTCTTCTGCAACACATACTCTTACAAAAAGTATTATAATTTCATAAAATAAATAACTATAATAATAATAAAAAATATTTTCAAAAAAAATATAGTCAATAAGTAGTATCAATAGTAGCCTAGACTAAGTAAAAAATTGTTTTTTACATTTTTTTTAATATTCACTTGATGGTTTTTCTAACATGAACATCATTCTTGTTAGTTATTGTAAATGTTATTGATTTCAAATATAGTAATTTATACTGTCAATATTTGTTTTATTTAAAAGCAGCATCTAGTTTCCACTTTAACATTTATTTAGTTTTATATTCAAATGTACAGAATTGACTAACGAAATAAAAACTAACGAAATAAGAGATAAAAAACGAACATAACTCGCGGGCTCAAGCACGCGAAATAATTACCTAGAGTCTAATAACTCTATATAGGTGGCTACCATCGCCTATTAACACGAACAAAGCAATAGCTGCTGCAAGTACGCTGCCAACCTTAGTAGGATAAAAAGTAAGGGATGTAACATATAAAAATATGGCATCTGGTAGGGAATCATCTGTGGTCTGTGACAATTGTGATAAATGTCAACGTCTTAAAATAGACTTATGTCATTTGTCATTGTCATAGTGGTCGGAGAAACCAAAGATGTTGGTACAACATGTGAGGGCAGTTTGAGAAGCTTGCCATGGGCAAAGTCACGACGTCTCACCAAGGAAAAAGAGTAAGCTTGGCATCGGGTGGTCATCGAACGGTAGGTACAAGCTTCATATAAACTTGGTCCTATGTTCAGTTGCTGTTCC